>OX235272.1:91050236-91274689 GCA_944472155.2 Trichobilharzia szidati
ATTAAACAGCTTTGTCTACAGAGACTTTGGGATTTTTATGTTAAAATGCTTGAGGATATGCAGTTAGCGTATGCCATTATCTCTTCATGGACAGTTTATGTAAATAAATACGAATTCTAGCTTCGTACCAAACCAATAGGAATACTGCAAATTGTTGATAAGAACCTTTGTCAAAGGAAATACTCTGAACAAATAGAAAGAAGTATTACACCAGTTTCCCTGATCACTATCTTTTAGGTGTATATAAATAGCAGACGAAAAGACTGTGCTTCTATGCGTCAACGCAGCGTTTCATTCAACGCGAATTAACAATTTTTGAACGAAAAGTAAATGGAAAGGTAAAGGCCCTGGTCTTCGGCAAACTTCTGAGTAGTTCATCCCGCCACTCGACTATCTTAGCCTTGGCTGGCTCCAAAAGGAGTGCTGCTAGGATTAGTTATATGTTGTTCGCGATATGTTGTGTTAAGACTTTGCTGCTACTGTGAATGGAGTTGATCCTTTCACCAGTTAGTAATCCGGTGCCATCGTCAAAAGAAAAGAGATAATAATAACAGACAATTCGTGTAGGTTATTCAGATTAAAACACAAAAAGAAACAAACGAAAAGTAAAATGCAGACAGTTAATTAAGCTTGAATTTGATACATGTATATACATATTTAAATATATATAATATCATTATTAATAATAATAAGTGTAAGAGTAGCAGTTGAATTAGTCAGGAGAGTAAGGTGGGGGAGAACGTAGGAAGTAAAACAACGAATTTAATTGTCTGCCCATGAATGGAATATGGGATTTTCAGGAGAAGGTCATTTGGAATCAGTCCAGGTGTCACTTCGTGAAAGTCCAGCGTTTGCTTAAAGCTATCCACTCACGGGGCCGTAGCTGCATCTGCCAGTGTGGAGTTCCAGGGACGGCAAACCTTCAGTGAAAAGAAGTGGGAGCGCACTCGAGTCTTTGCCCTCTGGTGAGCTGTCCTTCTAGGATTTTCACGAGGAAGCAGATGCCTAATCAACAGCACAATATCATTGTTTGGGTGATTCTGATCATTTCTTATCTCGTAGGTGGTAATCACTTCCCCCCTAAGCCGAAGGTAGGTAACTGTGAAGGGACCTAATTTCTTTATACGGTTTATTTTGGAGACCAACCACTCCTTTCGTCGGCCGTCTGTGCACTCTCTTCAAGAGGTTGGCGTCTCTTCTAAGTAGTGTGGGTGCAATGATTTCGCGCATTTCAAGGTGTGGTCTGAATTATGTTTTATACAGCCTAGGAGAAAGCTCAAGAGTGGGTGTACCTAACTGTCTTTGAGTAAAGTGTATGACCACCCCCACTATGTCCCCCGTGTAATTTACTCTTGTATCTGTTTTTCCGTTAGAACTAGACCTAAGTCACGCCCCAACGTTGTGCAGGATAAGCTTTCATTGCACAGGGTGTAACTTGCATTCTGCAGTCTACAGGTGCGTAACTTCACTACTTTACACTTTTTCAGGTTGACAGCCATACCACCGCCACCGCCCAGTCTTCCAGAAGCTTTAGGTCTGCCTGCAGCCTATCTGAGTCTTCCGGACACTTCACTACTCTTCAAATGTTTACGTCGTCAGCGTATAGAAGAGTTGAGAAGCTTGGACGGCATGCCAGGTCATTGATAAATATCAGAAACATCAGTGGTCCTAGGATAGAACCCTGCGAAACTCCTGATGATGAGCTGTGCCAAGATGATCGGACTCGATTGACCTTGGTGCAAAATTGCCTTTCAGTTAGATAGCCCTTCGACCGTGACAGAAGCGGATCACCTATACCCGCTTGAGTTATTTTGTGTAGGAGAAGGTCATGGTGAACAGTGTCAAATGCCTTCTCAAAGTTTAGGAAGATCACATGGACTGGAACATTCATATCCCAGCGTGATGTCCAATCGTCCCAAGCTGATGATAAGTTAGTTACACAGGATCGCCCTTTCCTGAAACCATGTTGGGCTTCGTGGAGTCTTTTAGACCTATCGAGGTATTCCCTGATGTGATCATCAATGATAATATCCAGTGCCTTCGATACCACTGAGAGTTGCGCTACTGGTCTATAACTAGTGGCATTTTGCCTATCCCCAACCTTGAAGATCGGAGAAAGGGTGGCTCTTTTCCATCCCTTTGGCAGTTTCCCCGAATCCGCCGATTGTTGGAACAAGTCGCATAAGGGCCTACAGAGATCTTCGGAGCACTGTTTCAGAACAGATGGCCTGATGTCGTCACAACCTGGGGACTTTCCAGATGTGAGTCTCCGTAGCTTTCTAGTACTATCGCGGGTTTATTCGGAGAGTAGCCACTAGATCTTCCCCCGGTGGTGTAGTAGTGCGACATTTGGTCCGTACCGGTAATACACACCTTACTGTTAAACTGTTTGGCGAAAGCTGAACTGAATGTTTCCTCCATCCCCAGACTAGTGAGGTATTGACCATTTGGACGCACTTAGTCGCATGACCTTGTTCGGTTGATTTTCTTTCCGACATGAATCGATACAAGCTTTTGGGGTTCGTCAGGAGATTTTGGGAAAGAATAAACTGAGATGACCTCCTGTCACTCCTGACTCTTGCGTTGCACCAGTTACAGGGAACCATCGTGTTCGGTATGACTCTTGGATATACACTGCGTAGTTCAAGCATTCCGCTTTGCTCGCAGAATACGTTGGTACCTCTCTTCAATTATGAAGAATTTTTCTTCAGTTGTGTTGTGACTAAAGGGAATGTATCTGAGACTTCTGTGTAAATAATCTCGTTTACCACTTTCCAGTGTTCATCGACAGACAACTCGGCTCAGTTTATGGGCCATTCTGCGTTGGACAGTAGCGTCTGCATTTCAGCATTGTTCGCCATGTTGTAGCGCAGACATGGTCACGTAGTGTCCCACTGTAGGTGTTCACAGAGAACATGACCGAATCCTCTGAATATGTGGTCACTACTTCCCAGTTGAGTCATGATCTGTACATTTGCGACAAGTGTTTTACCATCAGTTAGAACATAATCTGGTTTCGATGACTTTCCACTAGGGACCCACTGAGTGTCGTCTCCAGCATTCTCACCCAGTCCTGTATTTCGAATGGTTTACAGTAGGCTTCGACTGAACTTTTCCTGAGCATACCCGGAGCCGAGGTTCGGAGATGGGGCTTTGAAATCTCTAGCTATGGTGATTCAGTCATAGCACAAGTCCCGTATCCATGTGTTGGTGCTAAGCAGTGGCTAGTTGTGCTCTGACCTACAGGTGGTTGATTGGTTGATACCACCCGGGAAAAGCATGGGGTAGCCTACGGTGAAACGACGCCACGTGCAGTCTGGGAGTTCAATAATTGGTGGGTCCATTGCACGTACACATTTAAGTTGCTTGTCTAAGTATATGGTAACTCCCCCCTTCCTTGTTATCCTTGTCTCTCCTGACCAGAAGCACATCACTTATACTGATTTCGTTGTCGGCGATAGTGGGGGTTAGCCAGGATTCTGTTTGGATTTTTATTTCAAGGTCTACGTGCAACTGGAAGTTTCTGAGTTCATCTACTGTTTCTCTGAGCCCTCTCACATTGCTATACAAGCAGCTGACATTGGGTCTCACGACCTCATAGTATTGTCAATTAGTTGACTCTACGTTGTCTGCTGGTAAGGGACTTAATATTGGCACTAGTTGGCAGATTTCGATGAAACCAACCCGTTATCGTTATTTCCTTGGATGACACTGACTGTTATTCTCACTACTGCATCACTGTAGTGTTACTGAGGCTTGAGAACGTATTTAAGCCTCAGTTTGCTGCCTCCTTATGGTTCGGGGTCTGCTTTCGCAGCATCAGATGTGTCCTCCCATTTTCCATTTGATCTCATATCACAGTTGAAGTGCTATGGCCAACTGCTCCGGGGAGTTGAATGTGACACTTAGCAACCTTGAAGAACTAATCAGTGTGAGATGAGTGGGGCGAGGTAGCCGGTAAATGGAGATTGCTCAAGAAGCCATCTGAGATGTCAGCCATCTCCACTGTTGTAAGTCATGCATTTGTTTTTCACAAGCAGTGCCCGTTTCCAGCACCGGAACACCATGTATGACCGTAGAGGTAGAATGTACCAGTTCTGGTGACTCTCTCTCTATTTCCCTGTTAGCCCATAGCCTGTCATGTCTCATTCTCAAGATGAAACTCCTGTTGACAGTCGCTACGTGAGACAGTAATATTATTCTTCTATCCTCTTCATCAGAGCCCGGTGTAAACCTTAATGGGGTTGCCTTGCCCTGAGGTTCCTGAACACCACTGTACAGCCTGCTTAATTTTACTAAATTGAAGTTTAGATCGAATTTATTGTACAAGTTGGACCACTATTCCTGATTGGACAGAGCCCTTTGTTCAAGCAAACTACCATTACACACGGGTACATTAAACAGGATTGAAGAATTCGATTGACTGCCCTCAGGCTAAAGTTTGGTTATGGGCTGCCTGTCCTCCTTTGTAGGGTCAGAGACTTAAGATCTCTTCAGGTTTTGACCATTGTTCGCTATGTCACCATGCTTGCTAGCGAATGCAAGTGGTGCTTTGGCAATTCCATCTTCCCTTGATGTTGTAGGTGTAACCTTGGGAGTCCTAATTTCATGAAGATTGGTATTTCCAGAAGGTTGAGCTGGAGTATCCTTTTAACGGGTTTTACAAAGTTTTAGTGGTGTTATCAAGTGAAACGCTGCGTGAGACTGTGTCAAGACACAAAGTAGCATGCTGTTGGCTTCGGCTCCTTTCAAATTCTATTGTAGAAACAGATGGTGATGTCTAATGCTATTGTTCGATTTATCACACAGACAGCATCAAAAGACTCAATCAGCTGAAAAATTGTTTTCATTAAGTATTTCTCAAGATCACTTATTGTTGTTAGTCGGATTTTTTCAAACATAAGGGTACCTATTCCTCCTCCAACACCAGGCTGATGGCTTTTCAAGTGATTCTGCCGCGAAATCACCTCTTCCGGGAGACCTTTACACAGTGTAACGAACACATGTCACACTAAAAACATAATGTCAACGTGATTCAATAATCCACACCACCGGAGAAATTTATTGATAAATCTCTAGCCTCTTCTTCAGTTAGATCATCGTTTTTAGCCACAGTATTTGATTTACTTTAGACAGGTTCATACGAATAAGACTATTTATTATTGCTGAATTCTAGAGGATGAGAGAAGAATGATTGAAGAGTAGTCACATTTTCTGGCAGTTTCGCGAACCATATGCGAGAGAAAAGTAACAGCATTCCACAGTCTTCGCAGAGTCCGAAACCTGTAGGGTTTGTGCAAGTCTGTTTTAGGTATTCTTCACTAAAATATGTACTAACCTAGTTTGTCTCGGCAACTCATTACCTTACAGTCAGTTACGGAATCAAAACTAAGTCTGTCTCTGTCAGTAGTTACTGAATCTACCTAGTCTTCCAAGCTTGGAAATACATAAATCACAACCGTCATATTTTTAAGTGTCATCTGAAGAAAAGCAGCACCACCATTCATCCAGCATAACATCAGTAGATAATCCGCATCTGGGATGAATGTTGTATCTGTAAGGAACTGGTAGTTCTATTGGTTAGCAACACTGTACTGAGCTTACTAAAGTTAGTATGCCTAAATACCCAGTGATTCAGTACTCTGCCTAAGTGCTAATTACTAGTAACAAAGTGTAAGTCAAAAGATTCAGTTATTCAGTAGTATGCTCTGGTAATCGGTAGGTCTGAGTAGAATGGAAAGTTGTGGTTACTTGGGAAAGGAACTTAGAACATATCATGCTGGTATGGATAAACTACAGACTCAAAATATGGGCTTACTGAGAGCTTAAGGAATGGGAGCAAGATAACATCCAAGACTTTTCAAATGCATACCCAGTAAAACAAGACATAGAACACAAAGCATTCACTAGTGCGCTAAATGATTACTTAGTTAATACTAGTTTGACTCAATCTGATCTACCAACTTTAGTTCGAGGTTTGCTCTGTCACCGTGGCACTACAGATCTTTCGGACAGTGTCATAACATTTGTTTTGAATTCGTTATCATCAAGACAAATACACACAAGCTTCAAACACGACTATTATTCTCGCTGAAAAACCCTAGTAATCAGTTCATAAATAAACTTCTAAATTGCTTAGCAAAAGGATGATACACAGTGTCTCAGTGATTACTGCATGGATTGTTTCGTAAAACTGGCGTTACGTGGCCTTTTCAGCTGCAGCATAACTTGTCCATAGGACACTGTGTCTTTTATCTCAGACTATCTTCTGCTGCAGTGAGCTAACTTAGATTTCAACCTGCGATAGAATGTTCACTTAATGCTATCTCCAAACTCCAAACTTTCTACGACATCAATAAAGTCCACTGATCTGAATTCTATTTATATCAAACCTGAGGTTGTATAATGCGGCACTTTCAACATTTGCGTTCCATTTTAGCGTCGTGGTGAAACCAAAACTTGCGTGAATAAACATTAATCGATATCTTCTTTTCTTTCCTTGTTGCAGAACACTCTGCAGTCAAATACTTGGACTAAGGGATACAGCATCTGCAAGGACCTAGCCTTACCGATGACACTAAAGTCTGTTAGGCTGGAAGACCCTTTCCCTGCAATTCATAAAATTAGATGTGGGCTAAGTCGAATTCCCTTGCGCAGCACGTATTCTGCTTTCATTTTCTGTGTGCTTGCTCACTACGCAGTGGTGTCGTAGGTGCTCCAACTTCTTACCTTATTTAGTCCATCACATTGCGCAGAATTCAGTATCAAGCCACACTGCCTGATACAAATGCTGCAAATGTAACGCAGTTCAAGTGCTTTATGTCGCCGACATTTTGTGAGTCAGAAATGTTTCTATTGAGAAATTTCATTTGAAAAGCGTAAAAAGACATAGCTTGCTACCAAACTAACAAGGCAACAGACATGAACGCCACAATAAGCGGCGATATGCAATAAAGCCACTCGATGAACTTTATCTGAAAATTTCATTTATTGAAGAATGAAAGCAGCGATTCGTTAGTTTTAATCATAGCTTAAGACGAGCGCAAATCCATAGTAGCCAACCTAAAACTGATAGAACCAATGGAAAATCCTTGATATGACCCTAAAAGGAAGGTTATTCTAGTCGATATTTCTAGGGATATCCGTTTGAGAAGGGATGGCATATATATCTCACAAGAGTACAGAAAACACTTAATATACAGTTAAGAACTAAGAAGTATAAAGAGGCGAGACAAGTAACTAAATATTATTATGCCTTATTCATAAAACATAAATTTCCTTTCCTTTATTTAGCGGTAGTGAATGTTGATTACCATCCCATCTCTCTGAATAGATTTCGTCACTTCCATTGCCCTCCAGCATGCAGTCGAAGTACACATTCGGAAACAAATTCTATCTGACTGCTGCACATAATCTGTCGGTCAGTATTTGGGATGCATATTTCTATACGATAGTTGGTATACCAGCAGGCATATAGGAGGTATTATATCAAAATCAAATCATGATAACCCCGAAAATTTGCACAAATAATGTCTTTGACAGTAATATTCAGTGAGTTAGTAAATTTACTTCCACCTCAATAAACGTGTCACCATATAAGGGTATACAGTGCTGTAGGGTTCAGTCTGTAAGAAGTAAAGTCAGGCAAATCATTTGAAACTGAAGGGCTTCACAGTGGGCTGCTTCCCAAGGCACTCTCCATATACGTTGCTATGTGGTGAGAGATGGCTGCTAGCCAAATTGGTAGGCAGTAATTGACGTCAATTTTTATGTCTTAAATATCAGTCATGTGAAAACAAGATCAAAGACGGACAGCAGACTTTGCGTAGGCGGGTACATTTGGCAGATAGATGATCTGACACTCAAGAGACAGCCACAAAGAGATGAAAGATTAACTTTCAGTGAGAAACAACCAATCAGAAAACTGTGTTTGTCAGCTAACAGTAATCTATAACAATGTACACGAAAATCTATAAATATGTGTTCAATTCCTTAATAATAATAATCACTTTATTCCACAACAATAACAATTTACAGCATGGAATTTTCAGCGTTTCATTCTACATATTGCATTGGTTTAGCTCTTTTTATAATTATATAAATGTGTGAAATGTTAAAAATATTGATAATTAATAGTAAAAAATAAAATCCCCAACAAAATCACACCATTTCTAGGTCATAGTAAGATAATAAATAAATAATATAGCAAATCACACATGCAATAATATGCATCATTACATTTTATAGTTTAGTTAATGATTTAAAAGTTGTAAAAGTTCTTTTCTGATATTCGTCTCTTCACACAATACTCGTGCCAAATATGGCACGGTCGAATTTTTATATTTTATAGTACGAGCATAAATGTTTATGAAATTTCTTCTGGTCTTACCCGAAGAGATACAAGGAAACAAATGTGAATAAAGAGGATGTTCACTATCAGACAAAATAACTTTAGCTAAGTGTTTACAAGAATTCATGTGCCTATTGACAACAGTGTCGGTTAGTTGAGTCAGAGGGATAGCACTGACCCTACTTACAGCCTTCAATGTTCTTCGTAGTAGTATATGGTCTTTCTTGAGTAGCCCAGGGAAGAATAATAGAGAACAATAAAGAGTGATGGGCAAAACACATGAATTAATAAATTGTATGAGAAGAGATTGGGTTGTACCTGAGTGCCTCAACTTCTTTATGTAATAAGTCAAACAGAAAATCTTTTTAGAAACTATAAGAATGTGAGACGACCAGCAAAGGTTTGAAGAGAAACTAATGCCAAGATAAGAAACACTTGACTTACTCTCTATCATGTTACCATCAATATTACAACAATCATGAGATTGGATCAATCCATGCATGTCTTTTTCACTTCTCAAGCTGAAATCAACAGTATTACATTTAGTTGGATTTAGTTTAAGACCATTTGAGCCGGACCAATCCTTAACTTCAGCTGAGAAGCCATTCATATGGGAACAATCTGATGTGGAAACTACAGGGACAGAAACGGTCAGATCATCAGCATACGTAATGAAGTTAACTTCGGGTGAGTTCGGAAGGTCATGCAAAAAGAAAGAGAAAAGAAATGGAGAAAGTACTGCACCTTGAGGCACACCACTTTCAGTTAGCTGAGAAGTGGAGCGCTTTCCAGCCAAAACAGTATGCTGTTTCCTATCCTTAAAATAAGAAGACAGCCATCTAGTTGTCCAGGTCTCTGTTTGTGCTGAAATCATCTTTCCTAATAAAAGTGTCCTAGGAACAGAGCCGAAAGCTGCAGTATAGTCTAAAAAAGCTGTTCGAACGAACTTAGCACCCTTATCAAGGCAGGAAACAATATTGTGGTGTAGTACAACGGCTGCATCTAATGTACTTCTTCCACACTTATAAGCAAACTGCTTAGGGTCACTAAAAGCTTTTAAAGAAGGTTTAAGAATGTTCAAAAGAAGTTTCTCCATAGTTTTCAAAAAAGGAGATGTTATAGCGACCGGTCTAAACTTTATACCTGCTCCAGAAGATGATTTCTGTACAGGTACAACCTTGATTTCTTTCCAGTCAGCAGGTACCGTTTCCTTGTTGAATGATGCATTAAAGATTTGAGTAAGAGGATGACACAAGATGTCTGCACACTTTTGAAGAAGAATGCCTGGTACACCATCTGGACCAAGGCTGTGTGTTGGATTTAAAGATTTCAAACATAATAGTACATCCTCTTCTTTAAAACCCGGAAAATGACCATTATCTTGACTAGGTACATCAGGTACAGGCATATTAATTTGTTTCATGATAAATGATTTGTTTAAAGCATTAACATCAGAATAAGCATCAACAGACATTTGTTTTTTACTTGTAAGTTTATTGAAAAGTTTCCAAATGTTTGAAGGATTTTTACATGATAAAAATTTTTCATTATATAGTCTGTTCAACCTTTCTATTTCAATTTTTATAAGGGTGTTTATTTTACGGACACCAGTATTATCACAATTCTTATACAACTTCTCTTTTTGTCTTCTAAGTTTTTTTCAGCTGCAAAGAAGAGATTCTGTCAAATCTCGAAAACAGTGTTTCATATGGACAGCAAATTTCCAAACAAAACTTCAGATAATCGGTTATATTAGAGACAGTAGCATCCAACTTATCGTCAGTAAATAGTTCCCAGTTGGTATCATACAACATGCTTCTTAGTGCTAGAATGTTGTCATGGGAATATGAACGTTCATGTATCTTCTTTGTTAAATGACTAAACAATTTTTGTTGTAACTTGCCGTACACTTTCGGTAAAATACGAATAATGCAGTGGTCAGAGTTTAACAAAGGAGCTCTCCTTCGGGTTTCATATACATCACGGTCGTTTATGAAAACCAGGTCTAGTGATTTGTCCAGACGTGTATTAAACTTGACTAGATTCTCATGACCAACTGAAGTAAGAAAGCTGTGATCACATGAATTAAAATCAACACAGACTATAGACGACGAGTTTCCGAATGCAGGAGCAGCAAATTCAGTAAATTCATCTGCAAACGTAACTATATTTGAAAGGCTACAATTGGGTGTTATGTAAATATTTGTTATGTATATATAAGAATATTTACTTAAGTGTTTTGGGCGACACCTGACGATTATGCAGTCTATATTGTCATTAGAATAATTGAAGCAAACGTGATTTGATGTAGACCAACTTGTGTTTATAAAAGTGGCTACCCCTCCTCCACATATTTTCTTAGAACTTTTTCTATCTTGGCGAAAACTTTATATCCATTTATTGAAACTAGATTATCATCATAATGCTGGTGCAGCCACGTCTCTTGTATTGCTAAAACGCCAGCATTTCGATAAACACGTTTCAGTGCACGCTGCCATCCACAGTGATGCTTTTTTCTCAATTTTTGTGGATGACACAACGCAGTAGGTTGTAATGATTTTAAAAATGCGTGATTATAAATAATACGATTAGGACACATTATTGATAAATTAAAACAAAATTAAAAGAGCAAACCAAAGCAATTTTGCAAAATGTTGTAAGGTGGAATTTTTGGTAGCCCTATGTTCAAGCAGGCCGCCTTGATCCACAGGAGCCTCCTACAATACGCTGTTCACACGAAGGCAACCCACATTCTTCAACGACCGAACACAACACCCATGTGAGAGGACCACTACTCCCGGACATCATCAGTGACTAAGAACTTTGGATGTTCTGCATTCAACATATACTTTGCCGTTTATAACACAGGATCAATATGCTCGTATAATTTCAGCGTTGGCCAACAACGCCCTTCACCGCGAGATCACTGAGGGTTTCTCACCAGCAACACCCCGAACGCTAAATAGGTATATATTTCGAGGCAGACTGCGGCCCCTACGCATTTCTTCATTCCTTCTTAAACAGCCGGTGGATTAACTATATCACCCGAGGCAGACAGCATAGCGCGCTTTCCCTAGAACCTTCAATGCTAATCATGATGGAGCAGTCTGAACACGCTATGCCCAGGGATTTTTATCCTACGATTTGAAATGACATTTTTAGTGTTTCCCATAGTGCAAACTAAGTAGAAGGCCATTGGGGCGGTCAAACGAATTGGCAGTGATGTTTACTTCTTTTCGCTAGCTTCCTCTTCATCGTGCTATGCATTGGGATCCTTATATCAGCGCCCTGACAACGCCATGAAATTACGCCAGCACAGTACCGCCCACAACACCCTCTAAATCGAGCCTTCCCTTTGAAAGATGCTACTGTTGTCGAAAGTTTGGGTGCGAAGCGTGGCGACATGCCTGAAACAAGAGAAAACCATCAGGTGAACCAACTTGCCATGTTTTACTCACTGTTTGAAATCACTATTTATTCCTGAAAGAGCAACCTAAAGTTTGAAGGTGTTGTTTCTGGCTGACACCGGTGCATCAGCCTCTCATTCACATGGGTTTGTACAACAATTAAGGCAAGGTATGAGCATCTCTCTGGCAGGCTGGAACCTCCAGAAGCTTCCCATTCATCCTGGATGCTGACACTAGTACTGAGATAGTAGGAGCTAGTCTCACACCGGTGACGCCTGATATGCAAGTGCAAGTTATTGTGTGGGATAGTTGGGCGTTGAAAAATACAGAAACACGTCATTTCACGACCTATCGCGAGATGTGCTATTAATTACTTGGATGCAAATTTCAGATCCAGACATCAGAGAGCGTTGGGATGGTTGCAGAATTTCCGTCATGCAGAGGATCAACTTTCCAGCTGGCAAGAACTTCTACGGAAGTTTTATTTCACCTCTTAATATCAACCAGAAAAGTAACATGCGAATCCCGATGCTCTCTCCACTCTGTCTAGTTTGTGCCCAACACTAATTGCTCTCCTCCGTACAGTGCCAGATATTGACTGGACGTCTCTAAGACCGGCGAATGTGGACATACAACCCGTCTACCAGGGAAAATGACACTGAACCGATGCTTAAGTAATTACGAGATCTAACTGCATCTACGTAACGCATTGGTGGAAAAAAGGGTCAGCTTCGCCTAATAGACGATATTCCGCTTGTGGTGAAAGTGAATTATTCTCTCCACTTCCTAGTCCCGAACGTGAGAGTGCGAGATTTAATTAGCCAAATACATTACCAACTTTGTTGTACTGGTCGGAACAAGAAGGAACATGCCATCCATCAATGATTCTGGCAGATGTTGCTTCATCGGAATTTTTCAGAGTTCTGCCGAAGTTGTGGTGTCTGCAGCCAGAGTAAGCAGCCCTTACAAACACCCAAAATTCCTCTTGTACCCATGTCAACCGAAGCACCAATCCAGATAGTCAGCACTTATACAATTTGGCCACTTCCGATTTCAAAGCAAGATAACCAACACCATCTTAGGAATGGCTGACTTTTTCGAAAAAAATTGTGAAGTGGTGCCTCTGCAACAACAGGATGCAACCACCATGGCTATGGGATTTATTGATGGCTGGATTATTCGCTGTGGTGTCCTACGATCACTGCATCCCAACCAAGGGGCTGCTTTCGTGGGCCAACATGTGCGTCACATCTGTAACGTTTTCGGGAGACTCGCATGGCTGTCTGTCACCCAGAAGGAAGTGGCTTGGTAGAAGGTAGTAATCGAGAGGTCAAGAATAAACTAAGAGCTCCTCTTAACCGAACACTGACGGACACTTGAGAGAATACTGTACCCCAATGTCTTCTCTCCAACAACTCTTACGTTCATTCATCCAATGGATTTTCTCCTGCTTTATTTCCTTCGGTCATGAATTACGCCTTCCCACTAAGGTTCAATTTCCACCCAGACCATTTGAACACACAAACCGCACCGCCTATATTCGAAGAATTTCGTAACCTTTCGGTGATGTCTTATGAGCAGGCCCACGATCCTCAAGGTGAAGAAATCTGAAGCGTTCTTTCCTTTTTGATGCTTAGTAAGTGCCATTATTTTGATTAGAACCGCTTTCAGATGACCAGAAAGGTGGCGTTAAGGGTCGTCAAGCCTTCTGAAACGCCCTCTACGGTATTTTTAGGAAGACTGATAATTAGTTTCTTGGGAATGAATACGCCACAAAACGAACTGTACCTCGGCATTTGAGAACCATGAAGGTGGTCGATTCCCCCGGGAGGTGGGGAGCAGAAGCGTAACTGCCATCTGCACAGGAGAGTCGTTTTCCAGCAATGGTTATATAAGTTATGTGACATGAAATAGTCAAATTATGTCAACAGTGTGAAATAGTACAAAAACCTGCTATGCAAATGTGAAAATAAAGCAACCACTGAAAAATCAAACTGTGCATAAATTGGGCTTAAAATGTGGCAAAAATGAGGTTCAGGCTAACAAGTTGTAAGGCACTGGTAATACTTTTGATGAGTTACACTACACCAGCCCTAACTAAACCCACATTACGTAGTTACCCAATAAATCAGTGCTCTGTCTAACTTCTAATTACTGATGACAAAATGCAAATTAAAAAGACTCAGGTAATTGGAAGTGTGTTCTGACACGCATTAAAGTGAAAGGTCAGGATTCTAAAGGGAAAAAGATTTAGGGCTTATCTAACGAGTATGGCTGTACTACAAACTCAAAAAATTGGTGAGACTTGACATCACAACGGAAAAGCACGAAATGCCATTCCATATATGTACATATGAAAACAAAATTTCGGGAGTCGTACAACAGGCTGGTGACACTACTCAGTGGCCTAAGCAGCAAATGGACTGCTTGAGTTAATGAACAACATCTCTATGGAAGTTTCACGACAGAAAGCAGAAGTATTAAGAGTCAACACGTTCAAAATTGTTTCGTAACATTACGACCATTTATGAATGTGACCAGTGCACTTTTAGTGACAGTGTGTCGAAGTATGTATACACAAACTATTTATAAATTTAAGCATGTGAGATACTTGGATTAATGTGCTCCTTACAAAGAAGTGTATATACTGAGAGGTAAGTGTGACATCTACGCAACTGCGAACGGGTTATCCCTGACTAAGTGAAGAGAAATCCCCACAATAATTGTTTTATAACCATCATTTGAGTCTTGTATTTCGTCGCTATGTTCCGTTGTTGTACATTTACCCCCTGATCTTACAGACTTTCAAACACATAGAGTACAGATCACTAGGGAGTAGATAAAGCGTTGTGTAGCTAGAACAGATTTAAGGGATCTTAATATGTACTTGTTTCTACAAGATCCCATATGTGAACAAAATAAGTCTATATCAATGCTAGTCTGCTTATATATACGACGGCCTGTTTAAATCAGTGGGCTACCAAAGGTTCTATTCACCAAAGTACTGAAACTAAACAACACTTCTTATTGCTTCAATCATGCATAAGCTCGCACACATATTTAACTGGCTTTCAACATATAGCTTCGCGATTCTTGAAGGAAAGGTGTACAGAATTGGTTCTCTCTTCATATTGCAAGAACACTATGTCACATGACATACTTCATATTACTACTTTAAATGTAAATCCTGCACCAGGACAAAATATTTTGGAGTGCTGAAAATTTATGTACTATGTACATAGTATAGAAATACGTAAACACATGCCAGCATGTTGCCTGAAATACTGCAAGGTGCTTCCTCGCAAGGTACGGCAAACGATACAACAGATATTCCGGCTGCGTAGGGAAGTTGATATGACACCTTTAAAGTAGCCAAACTTGGCATCTGATATGATTACAACGTTCTTCTAAGCACATAATGGAAAGACCAGCTACCTGAGGAAATTCAAATCGTAATTGACCGCCTCTGTTCCACCTATTCACAATTATATTGAGGACAAAAATGGGGCAGTAACTTACATTCTCGCTCTTTAAATCACCACTTAGGTAAGGTAGAAAAGCTACATTTAGGAATAAATAACAAGGAAACAGTTTTAATTGCATATCGTAAATCATTCATTCGCCAAGTTAAGCACCAGTTGCTGTCAACGGAGTGCGACTACACCAATGATCCTGAGTGGATCAATGAGTGCCTTCACGTGATTTCAAGCTTCCATTCCGCTTGATTCGAGCTAGATGCCTGCTCTAACGACGTGACGTCCGAATCTTGTTATAGACTGAACTTTCCAATATTGCTTGGATGTAGGATCGGTTGGAAAGGAAAGAATTTGTTCCTGTGAATGTATTATGAATATATAAGTAGCTACAGTAGATCGGTTGATGGACACAATTCACTGTTGTGAAATTTGGTTGAGACGAGTTAGTGTAAACTAATGGTTATACTATTTCTTAGCCACATTTCTTGCTAGATTGCTTTTGTCATAAACCTAGAACTGTATTATGCACAGATGAGGGGAAACGATACAATTCATTCTTATCCCTGGGATTTATTCAGTAAACCACCCTGAAGATTTTGTGGATCCTGTTACACGCTGCACCCACACCAATTGTACTAACGGATTTTAGGGAAGCCCTAAGAAACGGATTAAAGCTATTAACGGATTTCAAAAGAAGATTATTTACAGATATTTAGATGAATATATCTATAGAATACTGTTGATACTCCTATGGGAAACTCGGAGTGAATTGTGTCACAAGTAGGACAACGGTGTGTCTGATTTCCCACAAACTGGATGATATGCAAGCGAAAAGCAACAAGTTGGCAGAAGAAGCATCAAAGATAGGCCTTCAGGTGAACATGGAGAAAACAGAGGTGATGAAGATTCCTGGCCAACGCTACCAACAGCAGACAACAATCAGCATAAATGGGAGGAACCTGAAAGAAACAACCTCCTCTACCTACCTGGGAATCATCGTTCTAACTACAGGCGGAACTTACGACGATATCGAAGCAAGACAACCTTTCACTACTCTCAAGTCTGTGTGGAGGTCAACAGCACTCAGCATCCAAAATAAGATCCGGATTTTCAACTTCAATGTGAAGTCAGTGCTACTATACGGATCAGACACTTGGCGCGTTATAAAGAGCATCTCAAACAAACTACAGACCTTCATTAACATTTGTCTTCGCTCAATACTCAAGATCAGATGGTCGGCCAGAAAAGATCAGCAACAGAGATCTCTGGGAGCGAACCAACCAGGAACCAATTATGAAACAAATAGGCAGGAAGAAATGGGGATGGATTGGCCATATTCTGAGGAAACCATCAAGTGACATCACTAGACCAGCCTTCGCTCGAGTGAAACCCGAAAGGGAAGCGGTGAGTTGGTCGTCAGTGCAAGGGTGACTTGGAGGAGGTCATGTGAAGAGGAGATGAAAACGTGTGGGCAGACTTGGAGCCAGGTGAAAACTCTAGCAGAGAACCGAACGCAATAGAGACGTACGGCTGAAGTCCTATGTTCCTCTAGGAATTAAAGGAAACAATAATAATGATAATAGGACAACGGTGTTCCTTGTAACATTTTCATGTCTTTCAATACATTATATATAATACGCAAAAATATCTTTTTCCATTTGACTGGTGAGTCCAAGGTCATTTGTTATATCATAGTTACTGATGCTTAAAGTTTAACTTCGCCCATTCATTATGCTAACTAGTAAAATGTTTTATCAAGTTACACAGATGATAATCTGAGCCAAATGAAACAAAGACTGGAAGAATCAACTGTAAAAAGTTCACAACGATTTCTAAGAAAGTGTTCTGTCTAACCTTACCACATTAAGAAACTTAGGCAACCTGGAATCACCCAACCTCTACTTTCACAATTTGTCAACTCTTGTATCTTACCTATTCTACTTTACTACTCCCCGTTAGTCTTTCCTGGGCTACTGAAAAAGGACTACACCATCCTGAGAAGGATGTTGAAGGTAGTTAGTAGGACTAGTGGTGTAAAACTCAGTCAGCTCGTCACTGAATACATGCGAAAAATGGTCTAAAACCATACTCTCCGACCTCCAACTCTCTCATCAAGTAGAACCAGAAATCAGTATAAAATAATCTATGCTCGTACAACCAAGTATAGGAACTCAACGATACCATATTTGGCCCGTGTTCTAAGTGACAGAGACAATGTTAAGCGCGAAACCTTTGACTTGCTTTGTTGTTAACAGCATAATTTTAGGCTCTTTTATTTCTCTCTAATTTTGCATTCTATAGTGAACTCCTTCTTAGACATACTTAGCTACCTAAATTATTAACATTGGCTTCCTTTTTTGTACTTTACTCTATTCCTTCTTTTGTGTACCTACTGGTTCCGACTATATTAGCACTATGAGTATTACAAAATTGTCCTGTCATTAACCATCATGTAATTGTTAGTTTTATGGTTGTTTTTTTTCGGCAATATTAACTGACAATCATTGGTTGTGAACGCCAATATCACCATCTTAAAAATTATGTATTATGCAGGATTACTCACACTACTACTACAAACACTGCATTAGACCTGACATTAGAAAACAAAAAAAAACAACCCTGAAATGTTATTTTATGATTGTTTAGTGTTGTTTCAACCAAATTAACTGATCATCTTGGCGATAAACATTCTTAAATATCATTTCATAACTTCTTGTATGACTATAGGTCTACTGTCACCATGCATAATCATATCACAGCTTCCGCTACCCAATACTGAGTTATTATTATATGCTGTTTATTTTCTTTTCTACTTCTTGGTATTTTTATTCGCATTAAAAAAATCATTTTTGTGTTTTTGTTGTTGTTTTTATACTAATTTTTTGAAATACTCCTTTTAAATGTTTGATAAAATTAAATGCAAATATTGTAGATATGTGCTGAAAATTCCACACTGTACCACTAGTACTGTTTCTGGAATAAAGCACAGAATCCACAACATTTGCAGTCCGGAAACCATAGAAGAGGAGCTGAAGACCCTGAAAAGAATCCTCCTTGAAAACGGTTACCCGGAACGTTTCATCACAAAAGCCATGAAGCCCAAAACACAAAAGCCGTCCATGCTTACTGCTCCCAAGAAACTTCTCTATTTGAATCTACAATTCAACGGAGATTCTTCAGCAGAAATACTGAGAAATCGCCTGTGCCGCTCACTGAAGAAAACATTCTTCGCAGCTGAACTCAGACTAACTTTCTCTACGAAACCAATGATTCGCACGAACGTGAAGGACAAGCTTCCACTGGGGGCCTCATCAATGTGCATCTACCAATTCACCTGCTCATGTGGAGCTAGGTATGTCGGCCGTACCCAGCGTTTGCTATCCAAACGAATCAGCGAACACTTACCTTCATGGTTTTATAAAGGAGAAAGAAGATCCCCCCGCCACAGCTCTATCCTAGAACACTTAATCGAATCCGGACACCAAGCAAACCCACAAAGCAACTTCTCAGTTATCTACACAATACGTGGGAACCTTGCCAAAAGAGTACGAATTAAACTTCTTCAAACTGCAGAAGCAATGGCAATTCACATATTGAATCCTGAACTCTGCATACAAAAGAAGTTTATTCAGTCACTAAATCTACAATGGTCCTGATCTATCTCAACATCAAATACGTAATTTTGTCTTACCTCTTTCTTCTTTGTTTGTCTGTTTCTTAATTGCATTATTTTCTACCCCCACCCTCTATTAAATCTCTACCCTCATGACGACTGTTGCTAACTCCATTTTCGTTTGTTTTTCTTTTAAGTGAATTCTACTCAGCTTATCAACTTAACTCTCACCCATTTTCAAGTGGATTCTACTCAGATTATTAACTTGACTCTCATTCATTTTTTCATTGAACCCCAGCAATTAGATTACGTCACCCAACCTACTTTTGTAACTTTATTTTAGTTTCTAACCGATGAACGCCTTCTAAATTACGTAATTTGTTGTCAAAAAATTACCAATTGCATCTTTGGAAATATTCCTTTTGTTGCCAAGAAAAATTACTATAAATTTGCGGTTTGTACAGCTTGAGAATGATATCGCCGAAAAGAGTAACTCTTTGCTGAACGCCTTTTCCTTTCTTTTCTACAAATTATTATTATTATATTATATTATATGGAAAAGGACCAGTATGAAAATTTACAATGCTTTCGAACCAGGCAATAAATAACACAATAGAGTAAGGAAAGCAAAAAGTAATATTGATGGTTGCTAGGGGAAAATAACTCTACGTATGTATGATTGATAGGTACCATGTACAATTACATTCACAGTAAGTACTAAGTCATAATATACACATCATTATGCACAGATTATTATTATTATCACTAGTATAATCGTTTTAAATATCCTGGTAACTTTAATCCTATTCGTTTTAAATTATCACGAAAATGATTGGGTAATGGTGCATAAAATTTAAGAGGACCCCTAGCATTATTCATGGAGTTAGCAGACCCTTTTGAACGAATAAAATTGAAAAAGTCTCCACCATCCATAGATAATGGTGACGATGATGATGATGGTATGACACGAAGATGTACACTTGAAGCATGCAAATGTAACCCTAGATAACGTACTTTCGACTGTCTAACTTTAAGTGCTTCTAATAAATACTTTGGTAAACGTTGTGGTGCTAAATATTCAGCATGGGAGTATTTATGATCACCTAATATTGGAGTTTGTAGGCCAAATGCTAAATGAGCTCTGATTTGATGTTTGACACCTTGAAAGTACAAAAAACCAAACAAAAAAAAAAAGAAAATGATTGAACTAAATTATAAATAAAAGTTCACATATAAGTAATTTAAGAAGCAACACATTATTACTATTTTTGAGCGTTAATTACTAGAGAGGGAACATCAGGGAGCTTAGCAAAGATATCGGTATGTTCGTATTGGCCGTACCCAGTGTTCCGCTTTCCAAACGTATCACCGAACACTTACCAACATGGTTTTAGTAAGGAGAAAAACGGTGCCCCCGCAGCTCTATCTTAGAACATCTGATAGATTCCGGACACTAAGCTACACCCCAAACAAACTTCAAAGTAATCTACAGAATAGGAAGCAGTTTGCCTAAAATTGTACGAGTCAGACTTCTTTAAACTGCAGAAGCAATGGCAATTCACTTGCTTCACCGCCTTGGTTTGACGGAGTGTTCCAAGGTGATTGGCCCTAAAGGTTACCTTCGCCCTGTTTTCTACCGCTAATAAGGTTATTACAACTATTATCATCATCATCATCCTTCTTTGGATCTGTGATCGTAACTCACTTAACTGATTTCAGATCACTTCCAAATGCTGTTTTGTATGTTACTACGTAATCCTCTTTCTGTATGTCTGTTGGTTAAATAGCAGTGTCTTGACATTAGCCATAAAAACGAAACCTCTCCGATATTCATCCAAATTTATGGTAAACATCTAGTTCTTCATGTCACTTGTCACATTTCACTCATTGTTATTTCTTTAAACTACGATTTCCATACATAACTTCTGTTTAAAAAAATAAACTCTATGACCTTTTTCTTTAAACGTATTGTATGTATTGAGGCACCTGCAACTGAAGAGAGGCCTTGAAATAATGTGGGCTTACTTTAAATTGCAATCCCATTCAAGCTTTGGCGAATATAAATTTCAGTTTTGATCATGATTTGACTTCATTTAAAGAAACATTGAGAACAAACGGGATGTACTGGACAGCCGTTCCGTCCTTGTCGGGGAATCTTCACAGTGTTCACCGATGACCTCGCCAGGAATCGAACCCAGGACCTTGAGGTTACAAGACGAACTTGTATACCATTCAGCCACTCGGACGGAATCCAATGGTCTATCAATTCTAACTTCTGCCAGTTCTCCATATAGTGAACTACTAATAAAATCCATGCAAACCAACAATAGGGACTCACTACAGGATGAAGTTTGCATAGGGTTCTAGAGAGTGTGGTCTACTAAGTTGGGCGTGGGGATACATACTCACTGATGACATTGCCTGGTGGTCGTGCCATATCCCTCATTGACAGAAGTTAAAACCGATAGAGTATTGGATTCCGGCCAGTGGCTGAGTGGTATACAAGTTCGCCTTGCAGCCTGACGGTTCTGAGTTTGATTCCTAGTAGGGTCATGGGTGCATACTGTTGAAGAATCCCAAACAAGGACGTGACAGCTACCCAATACTCCCTGGTTCTCTAACTGAAGTCAAACCGTGAAATCAATGAAATCCCAGCAAACCAACATTTGAAAACACAAAAATATATGTATAAAGTGTATACATTTACAGTGATGTATAGGAAGTATACC
Source organism: Trichobilharzia szidati (assembly GCA_944472155.2). NCBI lineage: Eukaryota > Metazoa > Platyhelminthes > Trematoda > Strigeidida > Schistosomatidae > Trichobilharzia > Trichobilharzia szidati. The sequence continues at coordinate 91,071,812 of OX235272.1, forward strand.
TGTCAGTGTTGAACAAAGCATCAATGCAGCAGAATTCCGTTTATCCAACATATGATACCATGTGACTGGATTTTTATTTACTTGCATTTTAGTTTGTAGCAGAGAAAAAGCATCAGTTATGTCACAGTCTTCTGTTGTATTACCATCACTCATATGATTATCAACTTCTAACTGCATCTCTTTACATGTCTTTTCTTGGGTACGGCGATCCAACTTAGGAATACACATCTAAAAGAAAGTGGAAATGTAAATTTACGTTATTATTGCAAGATATATCGAAAGGGTTGTAATGCATACAGTTTATGTTGATGCATTCAAGAATGTTTTGCATCAAATCACGTTACAGACTGAAAATCCAAACAATAAATTCCACTTCAAGTTGAAAAGTATTACTTCAATTTGTTCACTTAGCCTCCGGATTTTTTAAAAATTTATTTTTTTCATTCTCTGTGTATGATTTTTCTCTCTTTGTCTTCAATCAATCAAGCCCATTTTTTCAGTTATAAGAACAGTTATTTTAAGTTTCTTTCCATGCTCTTCCTGTTCATATATGTAATTCATTTAAAATAACTATTTTACAATTATATTCTAATCCTGTGTAATTTTTGTCTCTAAGCCTCTTGTAAAAAATTTTTTTGTGTGGCATGAATATATTCTTTCCAGATAACGAAATGAATTTCATTCACACTTTGCTTCCACTTCACTGCTTTAAGCTTTGAGTGAGACTTACGGCTTCAAACTTTGAGTTCTGAGGTTGCACAGCAGCGGCGGTATTTCCACCGGGTGACGTGTCACTAATTTTATCCTCCCAACTAATAAATTAGGTGAGGTTCGGTGTAACAGTAGAACACATGAGTATTTAGCAACGGAACTTTTTGGGTACAGGATTTCATCATGAGCTGATATCATTTAAAGAACGATTGGAAAACCTGGGAGTACTGGACGACCGTTTCGTCCTGGTTCGGGACTCTTCATCAGTACGAACCCATCGGGGTTCAAACTCAGGACCTTCTGGTTACAAGGCGAGCTCGTAGACCATTAAGCCACTGGGACCCGATCCAATGGCCAGTGCATGAATTCCAACTTCTGCTAATTCACGACATAGCGCGACCGCCAGCAAATGTCTTCGGCGAGTATTTGTCCTCACACCCGACCTGCTACACCCTACTGGTTACGACGTCCCACTAAAACTCCAGATACCTACCTACCTGAATAGGGCTAGTCAGCTCATGATGAAATCCTGTAACCAATCAATTAAATCCCTACAAACCAATACTTCGAAAACGGAATTATTTATTGGCAACTTGAAATACAGATACAGGCAAAATGAGTCTACAATATATATTACAATCACAATTTGCGCAAGTCTTCGGTATTGTACTAATTTTGTCTTGCTTTTATTTTTTTATGTTGTTCCACAAGCATCGTTTATCTCTACTTCTCGCCATTACATCCATCTCTCGATTATTCGATGTTTTTGCAGATGATATACAATATTTATATGTGCATCTATATACTACTTATAAATCTTGTCAGTAGTACACGTCACATTAGGAGTAGGTCAGTCAGCTGGGAATGGGACCTGGACCTCCTGAATGGCTAGCGAGCATTCTAACATTGAACCACTGATACACAATAAGTTTCATTCACAGTGAAGAGGGATATTTATAGTACCATAAAATGAAATAACTTTAAATACGATCACTGAACTCTTGTTCTTCGAACTATGAGTGTTAATTACACAGAATTCAATTGAAGTTTTTTTATCTGACCATTGACATCTTTTGACGCCTGAAATTTTACACAGCCCCAACTATTAAAATGAAACTAGTTAATTGTTAGGCAAGCAACTCAGTGTGGCATTTAGCATTTCTTTTGTAAATTAAAAATATTCCTGTTACTGAATGTTATAAATAGCATGCTTAGGCAAATAACTTAATTCTACCATAGTATTTGTTCAGACAAACATTAGATAGCAACAATTTATGTGGTTTGAGGCCACTCCACTTTCTTTGAGACGATTAGATCAGTGCACAACGCCAATAGTAACTTGGATTCTGAACCAATGGTTAGAGAAAGTTTCTTGTTACTAAACAGTCAGTCGAATATACTACATAGGTAGCTCTTATCATCGTCTCACCTTACCAAATCGACTATCGGTCGGTCGGTTTTCGACATAGAACTTTGCACATATATGCGGCAGTTTAAGTCGCCACACTCCATGTAGCACACAAAGTAAGAGAAAAAAGTAGGAGAAATGCATAATAATGACAGTAAACAGAGGTGTGAGAAAAAGGTATATTGGGTTAGACTAACTGTTGTAGATTTCATTGACTGGTGCCATGTTTTCGTTTGACCGCCACTAGCTATTTTCCAGCCTGACCCTATATCAGCTAACATTGCCCGTCAAGGAAGGCGATCGATGGCTAGTCATACGTAACACATGTCCTAACCATCTTAGTCGATATAATTTCACAGTCTCGTCGATTGATTTCCCCTCCTTACGTAGCACTGGACGCCTAACCTCAGTACCACTTCACACACACGGAAGATAGAACGCAGGCACCTATGATCAAAAACAGCTAATCTTTTCATGTCTTCCGCTCTCAATGGCCAGGTCTCACAGCCATAAAGGAGGACGGAGCGGACTACTGAGCAGTACACACGCCCTTTGGTCGACAGCCAGCTGGATATCACGTCTACGCCAAAGACGGCGTAAACTGGCATATGCGAAACTAGCCCTCTGTATTCGTGCTGAGATTTCGTCAGAGATCAACCCGTTGGGGCTGATGGTACTTCCTAAGTAAGTGAAGCGGTCAACGTGCTCTACCACTTCACTTTCTATTTCTAATCTAAGGTTCGGTGTAGTCCAATTCCGCAACATCATCTTACATTTTACAGGGGCGAATCGCATGCCAAACATATGAAGATTGCAGCTCAAGGTGTTCAGAAGACTCTGCATTATGTCAGCGTCCTCGCCTAGAAGGACTACATCGTCTGCATATTCTAAGTCAAATCGACTATATTTCAAAAGAATTTCATAACAGTGCTCATTTTAACTGGCACTGATAAAGTTTGATTGGTGATATTTATATCATCACTTTTAATAGAGAAGTTTGTGAACCAGATATGTCAAAAGTGCTCAGATATCAAATCTGAGCAAAAGAAGAAAATGCACTGAAATATTTGCAGTCGATTAAACCAGTCGCTGAAAATTCGACAAAAAGTAGGCAATTTTGGAAGTACTAACTACAGAATGAGGCAGTAATTCAGCTTTCATTATAATAACTACTATAGTAGATTACATAATCTTTTCGTAATTTCGGATCGTAAGGTGTCTTCATCACTAAACCAAGTGATGGGTAGTTAATTCGGGAAGTATTAACTCCAGCACAATTTATCTCGTATATACTAATTGTGGTGGACTGGATTCTGCGTCAAACAGTGGGAAACGAGAAGATAGGGATATCCTGGACCGACGTGAAGAACCTAGAAGACCTGGATTTCGCGCGTGGATGATTTATGTTTGATGTCACACAAAATCGAAGACTTACAAGCGAAAACCGACAAACTGGTCGAAGAAGCAGCAAAGACAGGACTCCAGGTGAACATATACAAGACGGAGGTTATGAAAATAACCAACCAACAACAACAACAGCAGCAGCAACATCCAGCGCCAATCACCATCAACGGGAGGGATTTGAAAGAGGTTACTTCATTCACTTATCTACGGAGCATTACCTCAACTACAGGAGGAACGGACGAGGATGTCAAATCGAGAATCGGGAAGGCGAGAAACACTTTCATCAACCTGAAACCAATCTGGAAATCTTCGTCACTCAGCATCAACAACAAAATTCGGATTTTCAATACAAACTTCAAGTCAGTCAGTTCTTCTATACGGATCAGAAACTTGGAGGGTGACAAAGAATATTTCCAACAGCCTGTTGCAGACCTTTATCAACAACTGTCTTCGTTCTATGCTCAAGATCAGATGGCCGGAAAGAATCACCAACAAGAAACTATGGGAACAAACAAAACAAGAACCAATCGCTCAACAAATATGCAGGAGAAAGTGGAGATGGATTGGACACTCGCTGAGGAGGCCGTTGGGTGACATCGAGCGTCAGGCCCTCGAGTGGAACCCGAAAGGGAAGCGGCGAGTGGGACGTCCAAGTGTGACATGGAGGAGATCGTGTGAAGAGTTGAAACAGTATGGACTAACATGGATGCAAGTGAAAAGTACAGCAGAAGACAGAAGCAAGTGGAGACGTGCAGTTGAAGCCCTATGTTCCACTAGGAACCCAAGGGAATAATAATAATAATACTTTGGTTTAACTACTCTGTAAATAATCAGAAAATAACGAGAACTTAGTAAGTAACTCAGTGCATATAATAATAATAAAAGGTCTGAGAACCTCCAGGTTAACAAGTAGCTAACTACATTTACTTATTTAGCCATTGAGTAATACAGAAGTAGCATGAGATAGCTGTAGTCTAGTCTAGTCCATGGTATAGTTAATATCAGTCTACACGTATTGCTCTCGAAGATGACAATACATTCATTACCTTACGAATCCCATTGAAATTTCGTTCAACCAACGGTAATTGAACATAACCATGCTCTGATCTTGGTATACCAACAGTGATGCATAAATAATCTTTTTTAATCCAACGTCTAGCGTATGCTTCTTGTAGTTTTAATGCAGCATCTCTGTTCCTTTAATAAATGAAGACAACAAAAAAAATAGAGAGAGATTAAGTAAGCTGCGCATAAGTATGGAACAAGTGTTACACACTGTATAAGAAACAAACTTTTGCCAAGTAAACATTCAATTTGGCAAAGATCTTTGTTACCAACGTGAAGTGTCAACCACTTTAAAAGCCAAACAATAACATGCACGAACTACTACTACTAATGGATATCGATGAGCGGTAATAAATGACCAATGAAGCACTCAAAGCCTGCACTTCTTAATAATTGCATATTAAAATGCTTCACCGACATGTTTATAAAGTGCGAACATTTTCATAAACCACATCACACTAGATAATCTATTTAGACAACATTGAAGACTACGTCTTATGCGACTGACTAACTTCTTACTACAATCTCATACGAGACAGTATACTCCAGCACTCCTCAATGTGTTGGACGAACATACAATGGAATTATCGAGTTGGAATTCACACAGTTCAAGATAAAATTTCACCACACCTTCCTTTAGAACGCAATATGTGATCTGCTTTATGCTATAAATAGTAATCAAGAAAGCAGATGTAATTGCATGCTGTTGAATACTACTGTGGTGAGAGCTGTTTGCAAGCCAAAGTTATAAACAACAATTTACGTCAATGTTTACATCCCAAATCAGGTTTAGGAGAGGAGACAACATATACGCCTAACCTTGAGAAACTCAACAGCCAATCACAGCAGACTCAGTGTGGGCGGATACGATTAGCAGATGTATCACTGGAGTGTCTAAGAAAAGGGAACAACCAGATGACAGAATAACCATCAGCAGGAAAACAATCAATCAGAAGTCGTTACCTCTCTGCTAACAATAACGCTAATAATAATATTATTATTGTTTCCTTTAATTCCTAGAGCAACATAGGGCTTCAGCCGTGCGTCTCCATTGCTTTCGGTTCTCTGCTAGAGTATACACCTGGCTCCAAGTCTGCCCACACGTTTTCATCTCCTCTTCACGTGACCTCCTCCAAGTCACCCTTGCACTGACGACCAACTCACCGCTTCCCTTTCGGGTTCCACTCGAGCAATGGCTTGTCTAGTGATGTCACATGATGGCCAGCCAATCCATCTCCATTTCTTCCTGCCTATTTGTTTCACAATCGGTTCCTGCTGGGTTGGTTCGCTCCCAGAGATCTCTGTTGCTGATCTTTTCTGGCCGACCATCTGATCTTGAGTATTGAGCGAAGACAAATGTTAATGAAGGTCTGTAGTTTGTTTGAGATGCTCTTTATGACGCGCAGTGCAAGTCTCTGATCCGTATAGTAGCACTGACTTCACATTGGAGTTAAAATGATAATAATGTACATAAAAATCTATAAATATCTATTGATTTTCTCAATAAATGACCTGTTGCCTGGCCCTTGTCTTCTGTCGTTATACCAGTAGTACTTATTAGTCAGCCGAACAGAAATGATCCAAACATCGGTAGTAAATAGATTGTATAGTGTGATCTGAATAATTCCATATTAGTTTGTTTATTAGATGTATCACAGAGTGAAACAGTATTATTTACTGGATGACACAGTTTCGAACAAAGTTTATTGTTCATAATCATATCAATTGTGATCACATGACTTTGACACTTGAGTTTTATAGTTTTCTTTGTTCTCTCCTATTTGTCGTATGGGTAGTAGAATTTTCCAGATATCGGGGAAGTACCCAAAAGTATGGTGGAGGTACGTAGACGACACATTCACTGTACTTAGAACACAAGATATAGATAGGTTTTTCGAACACATCAACTCGAAGGTTGAAGCAATTCAATTCAATTATGAATTGGAAAATCAGGAAGGGGAACTCCCAATGTTAGATTGTAACGTAAAGAGGAAAGAAGGTGGGAAGGTAAACACTAGTGTTTACAGGAAACCCACACACTCGAACAGATATTTGGACTTCCGATCATCCCATCCTATGTCAGTAAAAGTAGGATTGGTGAAATGTTTAAATGACAGAGCACAAAAATTAAGAAGTACCAAAGAAAAACTAAAACAGGAACTGATACACATAAAAGAAGCCTTGAAACTTAATAATTACCCGGATAAATTAGTCAAGAAATATGTAAGGAAATGTAGAAATAAAAAAAATAATGATAGTAGCGATAGTGATAATAACAATAATAATGATAATAGTGATGATAATAATAATAATATTAATGACGACACCAACAATAAGGAATCTAAATCATCAGTAGTAATTCCATACAAGGAAGGAACCTCGGAAGCCTTACGCAGAATTCTTATCAAGGCAGGAATAAAAACAGCATTCAAACCCACAAACTCAATTAGAAACAAGCTTTGCCGGTTAAAGGATTCTGTAGAGCCTTCAAAACAAAACAATTTAGTTCATCTAATACCCTGCAATGATTGTCAGGTCAAATACATAGGTCAAAGTAGTAGAACAGGGGCAGTTGGACTAGCTGAACATAAAAACTTAGCGAAATCTAGATTGGTTGACCCGAATAAGATAAGAAATCTAGAGAATAGTTCAGCTTTAGCACTACATGCAGTCACACACAACCATACAATAGGATGATGGGGTAAGATGACAGTTTTAAAATCTAATGTCACAGGGTATAGAGAGAGATTGATAACAGAAGCTTTGTTTATCGAATCAACTACAAACACGTGTAATAAGAATGACTCAACACCTGTCCCAGATATCTGGAAAATTCTACTACCCATACGACAAATAGGAGAGAACAAAGAAAACTATAAAACTCAAGTGTCAAAGTCATGTGATCACAATTGATATGATTATGAACAATAAATTTTGTTCGAAACTGTGTCATCCAGTAAATAATACTGTTTCACTCTGTGATACATCTAATAAACAAACTAATATGGAATTACTTACTACCACAGTGCCCAAGTTTTACACATATATTAATGTGATCTGAATAATTTCCGTTTCTAAAAGAGACTATGGTGAAATAATTCTCATTGAACTGTGTATATTGTGAACATGACTTAATGTATTACCAATGCTCTAAAGTGGTTAGCCAGAATCCAGGCCTGGAACGTGAATGAAAACAGGCACACCTCTGATGAGATTGATCGAAACGACCGTCGAGTGCGTTACTGGAAGAAATCCAAACTTTCATATTTATGTTACTTCTCAGTTTTGGATGTTCCACAATTTCACAATCATAAGCTAATAAAAGTCGTGTTCAGTGCATTTAATATTTAAAAATTTTTTATTTTTATTTATCTAGAGCGTTTGTTTACTCTGAAAGGAAGCTGAAATGATCAGGAACCACGTGAATTATATTCATATTCGATGGAAAACTAAATCACATGTAATACTACATTTTAGAATTACAGCTAAGATCACATGCTTATCATTATTAGCAAAATAACAAACACGGACTGTAAGTTTCGATTATTTTTTTGGGCAAAAGTACAAAGTTTCGGTTAATGAATTAGATAAAATACTGTGTCTAGTTCAACCTTCGTTGAAAAGCATGTTTATACACTTGTGAGAGGAGTTAACAATACCATCCACTTGAGGATAGAACACTGTGGGTGGAATGTGATTCAACCTGGTGTTCGTTTAGTTGAATGTGTTATGTACGTAAGCTACTAATGAACCACACCTCCACACTTTAAATATGAAGTAATAAGTTTTAATGAAATCTACCCCACAAAAACAGATCGGAACATAGGGCTTCAAGCTTCACCTTTGAAGTTTCCGTACTTCAGGTACATTTATACAGGATGAGATTGCTGGACTACCACCTAATCTTCCCTCTTTACTGCACTTACTACTAGCTAAGCCAGATTCAGGAGTGTATGAGATGGGAATCGAACTCAAGTCACGTGTTTATCTGGCGACCATTCCCACCATTGAACCACCAACATACTATGGTCACAAGTACGTGAATGGTAATTTTTTTATTTATAATAATAGAAATCACATATCAGAGTGCCTTGAAGCATCCAAATAAACATCTTCTAAGTGCAAGTTACCTGGTTGTTATTATCAATGTTCCCTTTTGTTCCGAGTGGAAAATAAGGCCACAACAACACATCTCCATTTCGCCCTGTTGTCTGCGGTCCTCTTCAGATGGCCCGACAACTGCCCATCAGCTTTCATTTTCTCCTCACACAATCTGCGCAATGTCATCTTCGGACGCCCAACTCGTAGTTTTCCATTCGAGTTCAACTTGCGGGACTGGTGCGCGATGTCAACCGACGGCCTCTTCAGTGTGTGTCCGATCCATCTCCATTTCCTTCCGAATGGTTCGTTCCCTAAGTTTCTTGATGGGGACACAGAAGACAGCTCTTGATAAAAATCAACAGTAACCTGTTGGAAATGCTTTCCATGAGGCGGGTGGCAAGTTCGTAAACCACATAGAAGTGACTCGATGTTGAAAATCCGAATCCCACTCTTTATGCTAGCTGAATGCAGAAGACTTCCAAACTGGTTTCAGTTTGATGAAGGCGTATCTTGCCTTTCCGATTATGACTGTCTGGCTGGCTTTGACATCTTCATCCGTTCCTCTAGGCTGTGGTTGAAACCGTGCTTCCCAGCCAGATAGGTGAATGAAGTAATCTCTGTCAAATCTTTCCCGTTGATGGTGATCTGTGCTGTTCTTCGGTTGTCTTCATCACCTCCTTCTCTATTTTCACTTGAAGTCCTTTCTCCATTACCCGCCTTGTTTGACAGTTTGTTAGTTTGTGTGACATTAGACGTAAATCATCCACGGATTCCTGTTTGTCTAGAGTCTTCTTATCGGTCCAACGTATTCCTGTGTTCTTACTCCAAACATTTTCCCCCGTAATCTAGTCCACTACAATCAGGAATATGATTGGCGGTAATAGGCAGCATTGGCTTATTCCCGTCCTCATTTCAAAGGCTTCTTCGCTGAGTTTGCCGCTATGAACCACCTGACACGTGGCAGTGTCATACAACCAGCTGTTGAATGAAGTTGACAAAGATCTGGGACAATCCATAGTGTTGAAGTAGTTTTCAAGCAAGTTTGCTGTCAATGGCCTTTTCAAAGTCAGCGAAATTGAAGTCGCAGATTGATTGCCATTCTATGCTCTGTTTGATGATGATGCGTACAGTTGCAATTTGATTCGCACATGATTTGCTTTTCCTAAACCCAGTTTGTTTCAACCGGAGTAAGGCTCTCTGGTTGGAGAATCTTAATTTCCTTTGTTTTTTAGGGGTAGGGATTCCTCAGAATGATAAGAACCAATGGCTGGAGACTATTGGTGATTTGGCTCAAAATGATTCTCAATGGCGCCAATGTATTCACTCTTTTTGGTCTACTATATCCACTAAACTCATACATATTTTCTATGCTACTATTGCTTTCTCTCTTTTATGTGCTATACGGATTGAGGCAACTTGAACTTCTGTGCTAAGTTCTACGTTGAAACTTTGTTAGTCAGTCACAGGGGACTAGACTATCTGTATAAATTAATACAAATAGATGAGGCAGTACTGAAAGTCTTCTTTAGTCCTCATCCTATCAACTACACACGAGGTCTAGTAAGAGTGCAATCCTTCACATCAATAAACATTACACTCTGAAAATGCCAGCCGCACAAAGAATTTGTTATTGGTTAAAAGTCTGAGGACGTTTGTTTACCAGCATACCCATAGAAGAAACGGTAAAAATCATATGCCAGCAGTCCGAACTGCTTCCTCTTCCAGAAAATGAGCTACGAAAAAATTACTACTTCTATGTACAAAGAATATTCAATTCCGATTCAACAATCAGTTGTACCGGTAGATTGACGGGGTGGCTATGGGTTCACCTCTGGGTCCTGTTCTTGCTGACATATTCATGTCTCATACTGAACAGACTCGAATGAAAGAAAAAATAGAAAGAACCACCTATTACTATAGTTATGTCGACGACACGTTTGTGGTCTGCAATGATATCGAACACGCGTCCGCAATGTTTGAGAAACTCAATGCGGCTCATCCCAACATTGTATTTACAATTGACTAGGAAAGAAATAACCAGTTCCATTTCCTGAATGTCAACATAAAAAGAAGAAACGATGGGACGATTCAAAAATCTGTCTACAGGAAAGAAACTTGCACTGGTCAATACTTAAATTATCACAGCTTTTGCCCAACCAGTTTCAAACGAGGTCTAGTACAAACGCTCTTCAGCAGAGACAAAGAAATATGTTCAGAAGACAAGACTGAAGAAGAACTCGCAGTCATCGAAAAAGAACCTTATCGAGAATGGATATCCCCGAAAGTTCATATTAAAGTATAGAAATGACGAAGCATACAAACCGAAACCTGACACCGTTGAAAAGAAACCAGTTTTCATCTGTCTAGCGTACAAAGGGGAAGACGTATCCACAAGAACACAAAAAAGAATCACAGGTGCATTAAAAAGAACGTTTCCAGCCGCCAGACTGATCCTATTTCACAACACTGTGTGCTCATTAACCCAGTCAAAAGTAGATGAGTACCCTTTTCACGTCAACTCCAACTGCATTTACCAATTCACTTGCACTTGCGGAAGCAAGTACATAGGAAGGACTGAAAGGAGAGCATCTATTAGATTTTCTGAGCACATTCCTAAGAGTCTCTGTACAAAAGGAAGAAAAGTGTTATCGAGTGTAATCGTCAGACATTTAATTGACACAGGACACCCAGTAGAAATTAGCCAAGCCTTCAAAATAATCAATACGCAAAGAAACCCATGGCTACTTCGCTTCGTAGAATCAATTGCTATCGAGAGACTTCGACCAGACCTTTGTATACAGAAAGATAGTGTGACTAATCTCTCACTACCCTGGTAACCCTAATTCTATTTTATTTTTGTTTTGCCTTTTTGTCAGTATGCCTGTGTGTTTGTCTTGTTACGAAACATTCTACTCAATTTTGACTTTCACTTGCTAAGTTGAACTGACTATCAAGTTTCTAAATCCACTTAATTGTCTGTTTAAGTTTTAAAAAATGTTACTTCACTATTCACCCCCACCCTCTTAAACTTTCCACCACAAGATGTGTAAATTCACTCTGTTCTCTGACCCTGACCCTGTATTATGCCTCTAACCAATCTGTGTTTTCCAATAGAAATCTGAACTCTAACCCCTCTTATCTAATTCCACTATATATAGTTAGTTGTTTTTTGACACTGAATAATCTGTCTACCTGCATCAAATTCTGGAATTATGTTTCTTATACCTTCTATCTATAACTCCAAGTAATTATGAAAAAGTATGTTCCAAAACATTTTTAGAAACTTATAATTTGATTTTGTTTAGGATGTATGCAGTTGATGAGTATCCACTAAATATAAAACGAGCTCGTACTATCCTGCAAACATGTTCGTTCTTTCTCTCTTCAAGCAACTAGTATGAATTCTTATTTCAACTTAATAACCACACAGTGTTTGCTTTACTAAACCGGATCGACAGAGGGATAAAATAAACAATATTTGTACGCTGATAATATCGAGTAGTCTGTACAAGAATCATTCAAGAAAAGTTGACATATCTCATAAAAATTTCACATAAATTAAATCTGAATATTTCAATTTTGTAGGAAGTACACGATTTTATGGAAAACGTTCAAGGTCACAAAGGAACAGAAACCAATCAGCCTCATACATCAAGGTCAATGGAATTGATTGGATTAAATCGACCAAAGTTAATATGATTGTAGAAATGGAATTGTTTTCTAGTCATATTCATCAAACTACCCTTCATTTTAAGATACGATTTACCGGAAATCCAAACTGATAAATTGTTTTTTATTTTTATTCAATATATTATATATGTTATTAGGCGGACAAAAAAATAAACGAAATAATCATGGATGTAAACCAGTTTGATGCATACATTTTCACTTAAAATAAAAACAGTTAGTAAGCAGATCACCGCAATACATTTTTTAGATAAAGAATAAAATGTTCCATACGAAGCATATTGGACGTAAACAATAGCGGCAAACACGTTCAGGCATGAGTTATATTGGATTGATCAGTTAATCAGTTTTCAAGACCAGGTTTTTCATACATCAGACAATGAACCACACTCACTGTATGACAACTGATGATGCTAGCCTAGTTGACTAGGCTGAATTAAGTGAAAAGGGGATTCGAATTCCAAACTCATGACTGAAAGTTGAATTACCTAAGCCAATAAATCACATTTCCATTCTCATATGGAAGAATTTTTTACGGATTAATCTAGTTGAAATATGATAGGGGGGAATGAAGTATGATGATGTCAACGCACGATGCTGCTGTTGGTGCGATGTGCAGGTTGGTCGGTGATAGTCGTCATTCGAAAGCCCTTAGAGGAGGTGAGACTCGAACACACGTCCTTTTGAACTGGTACCTAAAACCAGCACCTTAGACCTCTTGAATACTCCACCGATATGTTGAGATACATAAGATGGTGAATTATGCCTGCGAAGCTTGTAGACGGAGGAAACTTCAGTAGAGGACTATAGCGATTCCGACGTGCAAATCAATCGCATAAAATGAGTATGAGGGTGAAAGGCTAATCGAAACATCTAGCAGCATTCTGAAAAATAAACAGGTTTATTCCGTAAAGTGAATGATCAGAGGTATTAGAGGAAAATCAAGCTCAACTTATTTTTAAACGCTGAAAAGGTGAGAAGCTTAACTCGCTCAGGTGCAGTCTAGTCGAAGTAATTTCTTGGAAATGTGGTACATTGGCTTAAGTACTCGAATTACAGACAATGGGTTTCGGGTTCGAGTTCTCATTTACTACTTCAATCTAGGCGCATGGATTGTTACTGAACAAAGAATATTCTTTCCGATAACTCCTTCTTCATCAGGTCCTACAGTTATATATACATAATAGTGAATGAATTAGTGTTATTAACAACATTAATGCTGTTGAAACAACATCGAATCAATAATAATAATATCATTGGTTTACATTTCGATAGCTTCAACATAACAATAAACTGAATATCAGACAGACAAATTAGGAAAAATAACAATGCAAATTCATGAATTTATAGTCTCCATAGGAGGCCAGGGCAGTAGTAGTGGCTGGACTTGCTTCTTTTGCACACAAAGCACTGGTTGTTTCACGTGAATCGCGATAGCCTCTGCTGTTTGGAGTATGCGGTACCTGGATGTTTTCAGCAATTTAACTGGCACTCGGTAGATGATAGCGGATTCGTCAATGCTGGCTTTGTGGCCGGTTTGGACCAGGTGGCCTAATAGGCATTTTTAATCAGTTCAAAGGGATAGAACCAACAGCTCACACACACACACAATATACGTGGCTCATAGCCTTTTACATGCAAAAGTGTCCTGTATAGCTGAGTTCAAACAACAACCTAAACTATTCAGAGGTACTAATCTAAGTTAGAGGATTGGATTAGAATCTATGCTTTTCAACTGGTGATAATTGAAGACTTGTAGTGTTAAACTACACCTTCATATTCTAATCTAAGTCGAATTCTATACCTAAATCTTCTAAATTCACAGTGTTATAGACTGAACTGTTCGAACATGAGATCTCGTAATACATAAAAAAAACACATTCTGAAGTGAAATCACCTGGATTTCACTGACCTCACGCATGACTAATGTGTTTAGCTTTTTTCTAACATGGCACCAATGTACATTATGAAACATGTTAAGTTTGCTTATCTAAGCACGAGTTAAATGAATTGTGTGAATTGCGATGATAAATGGTGAAATGACGCAAATATACTTGAACTACAGTAATCGACCTTCCCGACCAAACCCCTCTGCTTAGTGTGTCGATGGTTCAGTGGTAGAATGCTCGCAAACCACGCACGTGATCAGGGATTCGATTCCCAGCTGATGCACTTCTAAGCCTCACTTAGCCGGCAGTGATTCCAGGGTAGAGAAAAGGTTGGGCATGCGGTTAACAGCCTCATCCCATTGAAAAAAAAACACTACAACTACTGAAATTCAAAAGTTCAGACTTGAAGCCCTACATTCCAGTTGGAAAGCAAACGAATGAAGAAAAAAACAGCATTCGACGATCAAACATCTGAGGTACAAACTCGTCATTCAAGAGCGAGAACGCCAGGTTAATCTTAACTGTTACTATGGAATTTAAGATCGACCTTTCGGAAATGTGAATCGAAGGCAATCATCGCTTAAGAATGGTGGATAAATGCTTCTCTATGAACAGAGGTCAATTACAACACCAGAAAAATACCAAGATGTGTCGTACAGTTCCTTCATCCTAGCAGAGGCCCATGCAGCAGTCTGCACCCATAAATTTATGTCGGAATAAGATCACAATTGTCAAGTCATCAGGTGAGCATGTGACTATTTAGATACACGGTCGTAATCTTATGCTTCATGGTTCTGAAATCCTGCTGATTTACGATCTGTCTGTCTGTTTTCGACATAGAACTTTGCACATATGTGCGGCAGTTCAAGTCGCCACACTCCATGTAGCACACAAAGCAAGAGAAGAAAGTAGAAGAAATGCATAATAGAGACAGTAAACAGAGGTGTGAGACAAAGGAATAGTAATAACGAAGAACAAAACAGTTTCATTGGAAATCATAAGTCACAAGGAGTGGATGCATCTGCCCAGCCATTGAGAACGATTTTGAGCCATGTCACCAATTGTTTCCAACCATTGGTTTTTACCGTCCCGAGGACCCCAACCGGGAAGTCTACACCTTCCTACGTGGCTTAGACTAACTGTTGTAGATTTCATTGACTGGTGCCATGTTTTCGTTTGACCGCCGCTAGCTCTTTTCCAGCCTGACCCTATGTCAGCTAACACTGCCCGTCGAGGAAGGCGATGACTAGGCATACGTAACACATGTCCTAACCATCTCAGTCGATGTAATTTCACAGTCTCGTCGATTGATTTCCCCTCCTTACCTAGCACTCGACGCCTAACCTCAATATTGCTCACCCTATTATACCACTTCACACGGGAGATAGAACGCAGACACCTATGATCGAAGACAGCTAATCTTTTCATGTCTTCCGCTCTCAATGGCCAGGTCTCACAGCTAGCCATAAAGGAGGACGGAGCGGACTGCTGAGCAGTACACACGCCCTTTGCTCGATAACCGCTGGATATCACGTCTACGCCAGAGACGGCGTAAACTGGCATATGCGAAACTAGCCCTCTGTATTCGTGCTGAGATTTCGTCAGAGATCAACCCGTTGGGGCTGATGGTACTTCCAAAGTAAGTGAAGCCGTCAACGTACTCTACCACTTCACTTCCTATTTCTAATCTAGGGTTCGGTGTAGTCCAATCCTGTAGCATCATCTTGCATTTGGCGGGAGCGAATCGCACGCTGATTTACAATACAACAACATCACCCTAATTTGATTTCACTGGTGAATACATATCGCTACGTCTGTCTTGGTGGATCTTACTTGTCACAGCCTTACATCAGAGACGTTAGCAACAATAAATATATATATTAGAGTAGAGCCAGAGATAAGGATCTAATTGAAACGTAAATATTTCTTAGCTCAATCCTTTTGCTTTCTAAATGTCTAAATGGGGATTTTTTTATACGGATGAAAGTGTCACAGCTAGGTTCGGAAAGTCGAGATAGGTATTCATTACCCTGATATCAGTGGGGATATGTACTATCTACACTCAGTATAAAGAACAAGGCTCATATTTTCAACACTAATGCCAAGTCAATTTGTCAATATGGTTAAAAGACAGGGTGTGTGTCACAAAAATCAATGCCAACAGACTACTGCAGACTATTATCAACAGCTGCCTTCGATCCACAGTGAAAATCAGATGGCCGACCAGAAAAGAGATAAGGCAACAAAGAACTCTGGCGAAGAAACAACCAAGAACCTATTGCCCAACAAATATGCAGAAGAAAATAGAGATGGACTGAACCAGGCACCAGGTCGTCGAGTGGAAACCAGATGAGAGACGACAAGTTGGACTTGGTCCGAGGGTGACATGGAGGTGATTGTGTGGGGAAACCTTATTGGTAACCGTGGAGCCAGCTAGAAAAACTGCAGAGAACAGAGTGGAATGGAGATGTTCTGTTGAAGGCTTAATTTCCCCTCAGAATCCAAAGGAATAATATTAATAATAATCTTTAATATTAGAAAAGAAATCACAAACCATGACTCTGAAAAAAATTACAAACAATATACGCACAATTCATTCAAATGAATACACATACCTGGCTATGAGCATTATTCCACTGGAATCTTTGTCCAATCGATGAACCAGTGATAATTCTTCAGCCTGTCCTTGTTCAGCATCACTGTGACCTTTATCTTTTCCTTTTTTCCTTACCATTAATTCAACACGTGGTAACAGATCAATGATATTGTGTTTACAATTATTTCCAGCTGAGAAAAGAAATGGTATTACTTTAGAGATCACTAGTGGAACAGCATTTATCTTACCAATGATGAAAACATAGAAAATATACGTTTTTTCGAGTTTGGCCACGGATTGATATCAGTTAGAGAACCATTTAAAACCAGCAAGGAGTGCTGGACAACTGTTTCATCCTAGTTTGGGAATCATCGGCAGTACGCACCCACTGCCGGGGTTTGAACCTAGGACCTTCCGGTTACAAGGCAAGCTCGTATACCATTCAGCCACTGGGACCTGAATCAATGGCCCATGAATTCTAACTTCTACCTATTCATGATGCTCGCTAGTGACTTACTATAGGATGGAGTTTCCTGGAGTTCTAGTGAGAAGTCGAACACAGTGAGGTCCATGCAGTCGGGAGTGAGGATGGATTTCCCGCCGATGACATTGGTTGGTGGTCGCGCTAAATCACAAATTGGTAGAAGTTGGAATCCAAGGGCCACTGAATCGGGTCCCAGTGGCTGAATGGTATACGAGCTTGCCTTGTAACCGGAAGGTCCTGGGTTCGAACCCTGGCAGTGGGTGCGTACTTCCGTTGATTCCCAAACTAGAATGAAACAGCTGTCCAGTACTCCCTGCTGGTTTTAAATGGTTCTCTAACTGATGTCAATCCGTGGCCAAATCGAGAAAACCGAATCTAATCCTTACAAATCAACTCTTGAAAGTAGTAAATACATGATAATTCCAAAGGCGAGTGGTAAAGATGATTGACTACATTTGGGATAATAGTATTTCCGAGAAAGTTATATATACAATATACTTTTAGATGGTATTATTACCTTTCTCGAAATATTTTGCTCCTTCAAATGTCAGCGCGGCATTATGCTCCTGTCTGTCTCAAGCAAAGTACTAAGCTGCATCATCGTGCAGACAATCAAAAACGCCCTGGATGAAAAACCTCGACGGGGACAGGCTGGATTCAGGAGAAACAAGTCATGCATCGATCAAATCGCGACACTATTTGTCATCATTGAACAGAGCTTGGAATGGCAGTCAGTTCTCTATCTCAACTTCATCGACTTTGAAAAGGCCTTCAACAGCGTCGATCAAGAGGTGATTTGGAAACTAGTTCGCTACTACAGGGTGCCGCTAACAATTATACACCTCTTTCAACAGTTGTACGATAATGCTGTATGTCAAGTAATCCACAACGGGAAACTCACGGAATCCTTCGAAGTGAAGACGGGAGTAAGACAAGGCTGCCTACTACCTCGAATGAATTTCCTGATTGCGGTGGACTGGATAATGCGTCAGAGAGTGGGCAATGAGAAGACAGCTACAAAATGGACCCACACAAAAGACTTGGAGGATCTGGATTTCGCCGATGACATATATCTGATTCCCCACAAACTGGAAGATATGTAAATGAAAAGCAACAAGATGGCAGGAGAAGCATCAAAGATAGGACTTCAGGTGAACATAGAAAAAAACAGAGGTAATGAAGATTCCTGGACAAAAACAACAACAACAGACAACAATCAGCATAAATGGGAGGAACCTGAAAGAAACAACCTCTTTTACCTACCTGGGAAGCATCGTCTCAACTACAAGCGGAACTGACGAGGATATCAAAACAAGAATCGGGAAACCAAGACAAGCTTTCACTACTCTCAAGTCTGTGTGGAGGTCAACAGCACTCAGCATGAAAATGGAAATGAGATCCGGATTTTCAACTCCAATGTGAAGTCAGTCAGTGCTACTATACGGATCAGATACTTGCACTGCGCGTCATAAAGAGCATCTCAAACAAACTACAGACCTTCATTAACAGTTGTTTTCGCTCAATACTCAAGGTGAGATGGCCAGAAAGGATCAGCAACAGTAATCTCTGGGAACGAACCAACCAGGAACCAATTGTGCAACAAATATGCAGGAAGAAATGGAGGTGGGTTAGCTATACGCATCAAGTGATATCACACGCCAGGCGATCACTCGAGTGAAACCCAAATGGGAGGCGAAGAGTTGGTCGTCACTGTGAGGGTGACATGGAGGAGGTCATGAATGCATACTTAACATATATTACAAATTCTGATTAAATAAATACGAAAATACATAATTACTTACGTTGAGACGCTATTCCATATGGTTTATTCATAATTATTACATTCTCTGTTAACATATATATATGAGATAAGAATAAAACATATTAGGGTATGGAGATGCAAATGCATTACATCAAAAAATACATGGAAAAAAAGGAGTGTAGTCTGTTTTTCTAGACTAATTTGCATTCCCTGCTGATCGACCATATTGTTGTGTCGGCTCCTAGTACAGACACTTTGATGACGTCAAGGCATTAAAGTGAAGTTGTTTTGGTTGGCAGTGGTGACTCACAGTGAAATCCAGCAGGCACATCTCGTCGTATTTAGGACTCATCATCAACTGGGTGTAAGTGCATTCTCAGTGAACGATGGTAACACTTACGACCTAAAAATCAAATAAAAACTGATACCTGTTGAACAACAGGTGGCTTTTGTGACCTTAATGACCTGGTAAGCAAAGCTTTGGCATTTGAAACGACGAGTGCAGGGTTCAAGACCCAGTGGGAACACCATCACTCACTGGGGGGGGGTGCAGATAGATCCGACTGACCACTCCTAAATAGAATGGAATGCATATCTTGGATTCCACTGCGACTCACCACCAACGAAAATGAAAGAGCGCTGTTTTTAAGAACCGATAGTATAAGGTGATTCATGTGATCTACACATAACTTTGTTACATGGAATATGATGCTAATTGTACTATTCTGTGCGAGGGCCTCTGAAGGTAAAAGTTTTCATAAAAATGAGAAATGTCATCAATTTACAGTTCATATATACCGTTATATCACGCATGAGATGAAGATAAGTATCAGTGTAACCCTAATGATATGAATGAAACAAACAGCAGATAGAGAATGGCTTCAGTTCGCACTATCCATTCATCTGTAATGTGTTTATTTCTATTCCGCTAATTTACTAGATATATTTGAAAGATTTAAAGGAAGTAATCAAAATGCTTTTACCTAGTCTAACAACTGTTTTATACACTAATTAAGACTGTAAACCTGTTCTTACTTGCTTGAAAATCCTTACAGTATGCTAAATGATACTACAGAATAACAAAGATCACAGATACTGATATTAGTTAGACAACCATTGAAAACCACGCGCGAGTGCTGGATATCTGTTTCAACCTAAGTCTGAATTCTTCAGCAATACGCAGCCATAATCCTCTATCGCTAACCGAACCCAGGACCTTCAGCTTACAAGGCGAACTTGTTGACCATTCAACCACTGAGACGGGATCCAATAGCCTATGGCTTCTAACTTCTATCAGTTAGCGCTATAGCCAGCCAGTGCCAACAGCAAGTATTCGTGTCTTCACATTCGACCTGCCAGACCCTGCTGGTCACGATTTTTCACTAGAACTCCAGGCAATTTTGTCCTATAGCCAGTCCTTAGTGCGCATCAGATTGTCTAATAAAGTCATTCTTACAGATAACAGGCCAGTCTTCACCTTCTACTTCAGTATAAAGCATCAGGTAATGAGGGAGAACAGTCATGTGTTGAAGCATAAGTTAGAACGAACCTGAATCTAGTTACTCTCTCGGGGTCACGCGTCACGAGCAACGCATCATTACTATTGTTTCGAAAATCTTCAGAAAAAAAGATCAACTTTCAACAAACCTCTTATATCAATTATTGACTTGTACAGTACCGTTGCAGCTTCTTCTTCAGTTAAGAAATCGAATTTAAATACATCCTCATCAGGCACACGATATCCGTGACTATCCAACTTCTCTGGAATAGGGGAATCTTGTTTATTATTTGAAGATACATCTAAAGCTAAACAAGAGAAGATAACTGTGTATGTATCTCAGTAATTCTTGAAATATGCTAACATTTATTGTTGTTATTCAAGTATTGGTTGGTTTACAGGGATCTGATTGGTTTTAGGGTTTCATCAGCTGCTTCGCCCCAGTTTTGAACTCTTCAACAGTAAGTGCCCACCGGAGTTCGAACTCAGGACCTTCCGGTCACAAGGTGAGCTCGTAAACCATTAAGCCACTGAGATCCGATTTATAAGTTTATTGCTTTGTTTATTCACCAAGTGTCCTTGATTACGTATATGGTATCATTACCATATGATAAAATGAGTAATATATAATATCAGGAAGACCTTAGATAGCATCGACCGTTAAGTAATCTGGAGATTGTTTCAACACTATAAACGGAGTGCTCCAAACTTCTGTCAACCGCATTTGACAGCTATATGACAACGATGCCACATGAGAAGTGATTCACAATGGAAAGCTCAGCGAAGCATTTGAAGACTATCTAGTATCACTGATGATATTTCTGACTGTGGTGGGCTAGGACATGCAATAAACCATGGGCAGCGATAAGACGGGCCAATGCTGAACCAACGGGGGAATACTAGAAGATCTGGAGGGGGCGGATGATTTATGTCTACTGTCACACAAATTCAAAGTTCTACAAACGAAAACCAAGAAGTTGACAGAACAGACAGTAAAGACAGGGATGCAAGTTAACAGAGAGAAGACAGAGATAATGAATAAACTTTATCAACAACAACAAGTACCATCAACGAGAGAAATCTGAAGGCACCGGCCGATAACTGCTACCTTGCCGTGGTGGTCGGGCTTGAATGCCGCAGTGACCCAACAAGCTAAACTGGCTGGGACTCATGTTCCTGCAGGTCCTACCATGCCAGGAAGGTTGTTTGGATAGCGGTTAGACTAAAAGCAGTTACCATGGGGTACATGGGCTCCAGAATCCAATCGTATCAAATGGCGTACGAACCCATATGGGTCACTGGCAACCATGGGAACGCAGCACCTGACGCTGCTCCGCTGCCTTGCGGATTAGACTCCAAGTCAAAGGCTCGGGGGGTGGTCCCTTAAGAAAACCACCTGCTTCGGTCTGGGTACCCGGGCAGTATCTCAGCCCTCACACAATAAATGAAATAAAGCAACAAAATATCAGTGGAACTTATCACTTCTGACACTAACCTAGCAGACATCCTTTTAACCAGAGTATGGATGAGGACGTCAAAGACAGAGTCGGAAAGGCAAGACAGAGCTTCATTAATCTGAAATCAGCGTGGTAATCTGTTTCACTCAGGATAAGGAACAATATTTGGATTGTCAACACTAACGTCAAGTTAGCTCATCTATGTGTTTCAGAGACTCTTGGTGCTCGCGTCAAGAAGAGCACTTCCAACAGGCTATAGAAGACTTTTATCAACAACTGCTTAGCTCTGTACTGAAGCTCAGATAACTGGAAAGGATAAGCAACAAAGAACTCTAACAACGACTCAACCAAGTACCTATCGCCCAATATATGCTCAGAAGAAAACGATACACTGGATATATACGCTGTAGAGACTGTTGAGTAACATCATGAGCTACGTCTCCAAGTGAAACCAGAATAAGAAAAAGACGATTTGGACTTGGGTCAGGGATGATAGAGAAGCAGATCATATGTGGACGAAATGGAAGCTTGTGGGGAGTAATGGAGTTAGCTGGAAGGACTGCAGAGAACAGAGTAAAATGGAGATGTGCCATTGAAGCCCTATGTTCCACCCTAAACCCGAAGGAATAATAATAATAATATCAGCAAGGTGTCCGTTACACCGTCACAGGATGAACTCAATACATCAGTTTATTAGCCTAAAGTACAAGTGAAAAAGAAAACCTGGAACTTTTGTTTAACTTCTATGGCACTCCTATTTACAGAACACAATGTATTTATCAGAATATCTCAAGCACACAAGATATAACTTACTGAGCCAATATAATCTCACTAAAAGAAGAAACAATGCGAAAAGGATAACACTTACTAGTGCCAGTATACAAATTCAGCTTAGTTCTATGGCGTACAATTCTGACAGTATCTGCACCATATTCAACGGGATCACTTTCGTTATCATCACCATCATCATCATATTCTTCAGAATATTCTAATTCGTCACCTTGTGTTAAGGAAGAACTGGAATCATGTACAGGTTTCTTCAGATGCATGTTCGATTTCTTTCGATTAGAGCTATTCTTTGAAACACTGACAGTAGGAGAGACACGATGAGGATGAGATTTTCTTTCAGGTCTAACTGCTGATTTCGACATTGGCAATGAATCAGTTATTGGAATAGAATTTCCTATCATACTTGACCTGGAGCTTGACGGAGCTTTGTAAAGTGAATAATAATGATAATAGTAATAGTTTAAGAAAATACGACAAGATAATAGTACAGCACTTGTAACAATAATATAACATTCTTCTTTTTATAAATTTAACAAATGATGATGAGTTTTTTCCCAGTGTGAGTGTACATACTCAAAAACTGTGTACTGATTGACGGTGACAGACAATCAGCCGTACATCTAATCAAAATGTGTGTGTTTTCAACTTACTACTACTTTAACGAATCATATCAACAAATACAACAAAACATAGAAGTTGGATACTTAATTTAATATTAACCATGTATTAGAAGACAGGAGTAAAACAAAACTGCCTATTCAAGTGTTGGTTTGTAGGGATTTGATTGGTTACAGGATTTCATCATGAGCTGACATTAGTTAGAGAACCATTGGAAAACCAACTGGGAGTACTGGACAGCTGTTTCGTCCTAGTTTGGGACTGTTCAATGAGATGCTCACTAGCGACTTGCCTATTCAGGTAGGTAGTTACCTGATTCTTGACAAATCGTCAAGCTGGCTAAATATTGTATTGCCTAATAAAAGTCAAGTCTAATAAATTATTTTCATTGTTGGAAAATAGAGATTGATATGAAGAAAGATGAAGTTGTACTATACCTGATGACTGTGTTCCATAAAAAAGACCCTGTACGGTCTTATTCTCTTTATCAGATTATATGTTAGCACACACCTCCGATCATTCCAGAAATATTTATTTTCAAGTGCTAGTTTTCAGGGGCTCGATTAGTTTCAATTTAGTTTACGAAATGACTTCACTTGGAGAACCACTGAAAATCAAGAGTCATTGCTATGCTAATTCGTTCCGGTCTGGAACTCTTCCGTGGAACATACTCGCAACAACCCCAGACAGTGAGAATCCAGGACTATCAAGTTACTAGGCGATCCTATTATTCATTATTGACTATTCAGCCACTGGAACTCAGGCTTAAAGTTTCTGTAGCAGTGGTGTTCATTTTTACGGGATGGGGTTGCTAGCCTTATACCCAATCTTCCCTCTCTACAAGTCTTATTACTGACCTAGCGAGGTAAAGAAGTGCGGCGGCCGGGGATCGAAGCCTGGGCCACCTGCATGGCTGGCGAGCATTCTACCGCTGTGCCACCGACCCAGGACCTGCCTATCATCAACGACGATATTCCTGGTTATGGTGGACTGACTGGATCGTGCAACAGACCCTAGAGAGCGACAAGACAGACATACACTGGATTGATAAAATGACTCTCGGAGATCTGGACTTTGAGGATGATTTATGTCTAATGTCACACAAACTCGACGATCTACAGGCAAAAACCAAAAAGTTGATAGAAGAGGCAATGAGGACAGAACTTTAAATGAACGTAAAGAAGACAGAAGTGGTGAAGATACCTAACCAACAACAACAACAAGCACCAATCACTATGGACAGCGGAAATCTAAGGGAAGCCGTTTCTTTCACTTATCTGGGCGGTATTGTTTCAAGTACAGTTGGCAAGGGTGAGGATGCCAACGGGACGATCGGTAGGGAAAAAAAACAGACCTTCATTACTATGAAATCAGTGTGGAAATCGATTGTATTCAACGTAAAAGACATCTGGATGCTTCTACATGGTTTAGACTTGTTACGTCTCGAAAACTACTTCCAATAGACTGTCGCAGACTTTCAACAACACTCACTCTCGCTCCATACAGTAGATCAGGCGACTAGAAAGGACAGACAACAGAGAACGCTGGCAACGAATCAAGCAAAAAGTTATTGCTCAACAAATATGCAAAAGGAAATGGATTGGCCGTACGCTGAGGACACTATTGATTAACATCATAAGCCAAGGCTTTCGATTGGAACCTGAATAGAAACCAACAAGTTTAGCGTTCGCAGACATGGAGGAGATTGTGTGGAGAGATAATAGACTTGGGGTAATCTTGGGACCAATTCAAAGTGAACGCAAAGAACAGAGTGAAACAGCAATGTGTTATTGAAGCCCTATGTTCCAAATGGAACCCAAGGGATAAATAATAGTAAAATAATTGCTTTTTCCACTAATAACACTAATGCACAGTAGCCTTCATTTGAAAAGCACTAACAAGTTTTCACTAGCACTTTCTAATTTTTTGCTAGTCAGGGAATAACAGTCTACACATGTCGAGTAATATTAAGGATGAAGTGGTTTGTCATATTTTCGCACAGAAGCTGAGATTTTATCACTGAACAGGTGATTGGGGTTGACAACAATTTACAAACAAACAAAAATAATGATGCAATAAACATTGTGTATACAGGTTGAGAAATACACACCGAAATAAAGCAAATCTACTTTATACTGCTATAATGTTTGTGCTTGTTCATTGAGTCGGTGGTTCAGCGGTAGAATGCTCGCCATCCACTCACGTGGTTCGGGGTTCGATTTCCGACCGACGCACTGCTTAACCTCGCTTAGCCAATAATAATTCTGGTAAGGAGGGGAGGCTGGATGTGAGACCCACTCTTTAAACCACTGCTCTAGCTTGAAGCCCTATGTTCAACTTGGAATTCAAAGAAATGCAAAACATATGCATGAAATAATTAAGTTGATTAGATCTAACAGCTACCTTCCTTCTTTACTCTTAAACCAGACGATGATGTATGGTAGTCTCACAGCATTATCAAACATAAAACAAATGACGGAAATGTATACAGAGACTTTTGCCTAATGGTTTTCCAGATACCTTTTGTGAAAACGACCCTGTTACCACTAATGATATCCATCCATGTTTTCTTCAATAACAACAGAGCTGCGACTCACCAGCAGACATAACTGACTTTTAATCGATAGGCTACACAGTTTAAAATCCTGTTACGACGATTTAGCAAATGAGATAGTAATTCTATACCTCAATTATATTCATAGTATGACTCGATCTATTACTTTGATTTTAGTATGATATCATCAAGAAACATTTTCTATATTTATACTCAGGAATAAGATTATGACTAGAAAACATATGTCTCGATAAATACAGTAAGATTGATTCCCCAAGTTACTCGACTATTCAGTATCACCATAGAGGCAAACTGAGGAGAATACTTCACTGCATGATAAAAAGTATTGCTAATGTGTGCCACTTTAGACTAATACAACTTTCACAGGCCTCTTAAAAATTTATTTATCTGAAAAGTACATACTGTGTGTAACAAACTGTCTGTTACACTCTCAGAACTCTTTTTCCAACCAGCCTGTAATTCCCTAATCATATTCCATATCGAACACTGTAGGCAGGATATCCGCATATATCCACCATCAGAACATTAGAACAAGGTGTTGCCTTTCTAAAACTTCAAAATTTTATTGATCGATGTTAATACTTCTCCTATGCGACCAAATATTTCTGGGTTGTTGTAAAAGATGACAATAAGCGTCATCCATGACACTCCCAAAACTCGCTTAGTTTACTCTCTCCAGTTTTCTAGCCTGCCCCAAGCCCGAAAAAAGAGGGAGGGTTGGGCGTGGGGCTAGCGACTATACACCGCAAAACCAATCAAAATGCTACAGAAACTTCGACGCACAAGAAATATATTTACGATACAAATAAAGACAAACTTATTCTTCGCTGGAATCGGAGAGGCGAATTGACCAGCGGGCTGGTGAAAGCCAGCCTTCCGGAACTCTCTGAATGTTGGTGGTGCTCAGGGAAACGTGTACAACCATTCTAGGAAGGAAGAAGATACAAGACAAGGAATGGCTGGCTGGCTCTCAACGGACACCTTCCTGTAAGCTAATCGAGGAGAGGACACCAGTGAAAGAGAAGATGACTCAATACGAAGATGGAAAAGAGAAGGAGAAGCTGGCTTCAATGTACACTGCACTGAATAAAGAGAACTGAAAAAGAGTGCTAGGAGAGACAAAAGACAATTCTACGACATACTGGCAACTGAAGCGGAACAGGCCACAGGCAAAAGAGACATCAGGACATTATATCAGACAACCACGTCACTACCCAGGAAGAGATCAACCCAGGTGATGGAACCAATAAAAGATGCTGAAGGGAACCTGTTTACCAAGGAGAAGAGACAAATGAAACAATAGGCTGATCATTGCAAAGGACTCTTGAATCGACCATCACCTGCGACTTGCCCAGAAATACACCACCACCAACGGCACGCACGGAAGTGCCAGTGGACACCAACCCTCCAAAGAAAGCCAAAATCCTGAATGTGATCAAGCTACTGAAGTTCAGCCGGGAAGGTAGCAGGGTGAAACGGATTTCCCACGAAGCACTGAACATGGACCCAGAGATTGCGACAGATGTGCTCACGCCAATATTGCAAAAGGTTTGGAAGGAATGGTCTGTGCAAGAACTGGCGCGGAATCATGCTGCTGTCCACGCCAAGAAAATACCGAGTTGTGTCATTCTGGAGAGAATAAAAGGTGTACTGGTTGCAGAACTCTGCCCCACCGGAACAAGCTAGATTTAGGAAGATTAAATCATGTGCTGTTGAAATTTCAACTCTACTCATCATCATCGTACAAGACATAGGAAGGCAGTCAAACCTCTAACTCAACTTTATCGATTTCGAAAATTTCTACGACAGAGTTGACCGAGAAGTAATTTGAAAACTGCTTCAATACTACGGCGTGCAATGCCCAAGTCTTTGTCAACCTCACTCAACAGCTGGCTATATGACAATGCCACGTGTCAGATGATCCACAACGGAAAACTCATCGAGGTGTTCGAAGTGAATACAGGAGTGAGACAAGGCTGTCTGCTGGACTCAATGGCGCGGATGCCTCCACTCCTTGTGACTTGTACTACCCAATGAAACTATATTGCTCTTCATTATTACTATTCCTTTCTTCTTCTTACTGTTTCTATTTTGCATTTCTTCTCTTGCTTTGTGTGCTGCACGGAGTGTGGCTACTTGAACTGCTGCACATCGGTGCAAAGTTCTGTGTTGAAAACAGACAGACAAGGCTGCCTGCCTATTATCACCAATGATGATATTCTCAGTTGTGGTGGACTGGATTATGCGTCAGATTGTGCGAGTGGAGTGAGAAGACAGGAACACGCTGCACTGACCGATGATAAGACTGTAGAAGATCTGCATTTCGCGTGTGGATGATTTATGTTTAGTGTCAAAGTCGAAGACTTGCAGGCAGACGAAGAGCAACAAACTAGCTGAAGAGGTGGGCAGCGAAGACAGGACTCCAAGTGAAAATATAGAAGACGGAGGTGATGAACATATGCACCAACCAATAGCAACAACAACCATCACCATCAGCGGGAGAGATATGACAGAGGTTACTTCCTTCACTTATCTAGCTATGCAGAATCATTTAAACCACATGCCAGTGGAACGGATGAAGATGTCAAAGCCAGCCAACCAGAATCGGAAAGGGAAGATACGCCCTCATCAACGTGAAACCAGTTTGGAAATCTTCGGCACTCTACCTCAGCATAAAGAACAAGATTCGGATTTTCAACAAGTGTGAATTCAGTCACTGCGTCTATACGGGTCAGAAACTTGGCCAGTGTGTCACGACAAAATCAATTGCACCTATAGATACTGAGAAAAGATAATTTGTTGACTGGAAGACTTAAATAAAAAGGTGTTGTTTAGTGGGTGGTGACTAGCAGTGGAATTCAGGAGGCGCATTTCATTCCATTTAGGACTGGTCACCCAGATGTACCTCAATCCCCAGTAAATCATGGTATTCCTACCGGGACTCCAACCCTGGGGACATCGTTTCAAACTCCGGAGCCTTACCCACTAGGCCATGAAAACCGCCTCTTGTTCAACGGGTATCAGTTGTTATTTGTTTCTAGGTAACACCAGTCACCGGGGATTGTAAAGGCATCCAGTTGACGAGTCATAAATAGGAAGAAACGGGCATTCTGGATGTGTCAATCACTATCTACCAAGTATAATGTTAATCCTCAGACAGCGTCCGTACAAGTAGCCGATATGTCAGCAAAGATAGAATGTTTCGGTCTAAAATCAGTCAACGGGAAATACGAGATTAACATAAACAAATTAAATAAAAAGAAAGTAGAGACATTATGATGACTTGTGAGACATCAATACAAACCGGTCTATAGGACTCCATCAGCTGAAAGTCCTAGACTTTGAAACAGTACACTGGAATAGATGCACACAAACATGGATTTGATAATAAGTAAAGAAATAAGTGAATGAAAACTAGTGCAAATGTTCAAGAGTACAAAGACAATAAGAAGTGCACAAACCTGAGCTACCTTGAACGATTTCGACATATGTTACTGATAGTCTCTAAACATTGAATTTTATTAATTCTAAGAACCCATCTGAGCAATATGGCTCAGATCAATAGGCATAATCTACAGACAAACACCCTATTTTCGACTTCGATAAAAAAATATATGAAGATACTTTTAGTGCCACCACTCAAAACCTGTCCTAAAAATAATTACTTGCAAACACACAACACAGTTAAAAGACTCGGAGTGGTATTTTGTGTTAAATAAATGCAACTAACAGAGAAAGATTCCAGCATTTAAATGCCATATATTTTAGAACTTTTCGCTCATTGGAAGCACTGATTTTCTAGGCACAGCACTACACAGATGAACAATAGAATTCATGTGAAACTATATACCCTGAAACTACATATTACATCCTATACCAGTAATACTGATAAGATTGATGGTTGTGACTAAAAGTGCGAAAATGCTGTTCAGTATTCAACATATTATCATATTACAGTACTTAATTAAGCTTCAATCATCATCGAAATTCACTGGACATATAAATTTTATAATTAAGCAGTTGTATGAAAGAAATAAAGCAAAACTCGAAAAGAAAAGCCAACAAGCAAATAAATTACCGAAATACTGTGAATCGACTTCAGATAATTCATCAAAAACATCGGATTTTGATGAATGAATCATTTTCTCACGTGGATTGTCTTTCACGAAGCTATTGTCAGCTTTGCCTTCACACGCCTTATCATTATCTTTATCCCCATGATCACCAAAATACTGATCATCAATAAAACCTTGAATTGTTTCAGTTAAAACAGGTTAAGAATTGAGTATCAAACCATACTTATTGATGCAGTTAGCGCTTTACATTTAGCCTTTTGATGTTTCGCTGCTTCGTTCTCCTGATCATTTTCGATTCCAAAGTAATCCTACAAAAACTAAATTTATCAGGTAATTTTCACCTTTTTTTTAACAATAAGATTATGAAAAAGAATTCTGTTTCTGAATCTTATAATTTATTGACAACACAAAAGTAATTTTCACAAAATTTATATGTATGCAACAGCGGAGAACTGAGATAATCCTGTTGTTTTTTAAAATCAGATACGATTATTGTATACGCACTTTAAAGTGTCTGTAAGACTGAAGAATGTAAGCGATAAAGCTAATAAGAGTTAAATATGTGATAGTACAGGATGATTCCGTGGTGCGTCTGTAAATATCAGTCCAACAAATACGTGATTCTTCCATTTAGGATGGCGCAGCATTTTACAACACACTGAATTGTCTAATTCAAATCCAAAGTGTTTCATAGTTTCATCTGTCTCTGTAAGAACTGCTTCACCGTGTGCTCCAATATACTAAATAAACAATATAAAAGATTAGCAAGTTATTTAATAAGGCTAACCGGTTTCCCAGTGAATGGATCAATGAAGTCAGCCCAGTAGCCCAGTTCTTTCAGTGAAGCGCATATTTCAATCGCAGAAGTGATAAACTATACAATTTTTTTTAAAGAATATTTCGTTGATAAAAATCCCAAAAACCTACAGATTGTGCTAACTGTTCGCGTTCATCTGCAGCTTCCTCACTCCATATATTCAATGATTCATTTGTATGATGGCTAAGAATTAAAGCTGTTAAAGGAGTAGTGGAAAGTTTTCTTGATGGAAAGACATTCGCCAGATCTGCAATTCATGTCGAATTATTTTAAGGTGAAAGAAACTAACCTCGCTGAACTAAAGTTGGACAGGTGTGTATACTGCATTCAAGCTGGTCAGATATCAACGGAATTATTGAAGGCTGAGAATCATTGAACTGATTAAAAAAATATATAAACAAAAATATTTTTTAAACAAGGAAACTACAAACCTTAACAACGTAAAAACAGAAACGTAAAAAGGAACAAAATTCTCAGTGAGATAACTGTGCTAAGCTTTCTATCAGTCAGCCGTTCCAGCTTCGTGAAACAAATTTCACAGATAAATCAGCAATACGAGTGGTAATAGTACTAAACTGACCCAGATGAACAAATCAGACTGACTATGAGCAATACAGCGAAGAGTTTTAAAGATACACACTCAACTACATACAGTGCTTTGCAGACCTAAAACATACTGACGATACAGTGGACCAGTAACATTTTCGTGAATGATCAGACTTCTTTCAACCTACTTCTTATTTAGTTGATATATTTTCAAAGTGACTTTTGACCAACAGTATCACCTTAATTGTAATCCCAAGGATTAGAGGTGAATAGATTTACTGAAGTTCACCTAAGGCATCTCAGTTACAAAAATGAAACATTTTGAAAATTGGTCTTATCATCATGAGGACGATATAGAAATTAGCCTCGGAGTTTAGTGTAAAAGTAGGGATAGGACTTGGTGATTCAAACAATTAAAGTACTCTGGTCAAAAATCTAAACGTGCTACCAGAATATGTAAAGTAACAAAAAAATAAGTAAATTTTTATATTATTTTTGATTACAGCTTGATTCCACACCGTATTTTTGGTATAAGTATGGAATTTTCAGCATGTGATACCGGTAGCCCAACTTTAGCAGGTCGACCATTGATATCGCGTGTGTGTCGGCAGGGGATCGAATCCAGGACCATGTGCATGATCGGCGAGAGTCCTAACCGCTGCGCCGGCGACGCACGCTGGTACGATTACGCGGAGACAATGAGACAAACTCATTTTTAAAGGACGTGTGATAGCAAATTTCACAGATATATTTAGCACCTGTCGAATGTTAGACGATACAAGACCAGCATACACCGATAGAAAGAAAAATAACACGATATATACTACTGATCGATAACACAAGCCGGAATTTGCACACGTCAAGCGGTAATGGACTTTTGCCTGCCAAGCTGGACTATATTTAAGACCATGTATATAGGTAGGACGCAAGTAGAGTGAACTGCGTCAATTTAGGTAGGTCACTGATGATCTTGGCTTTACAACCGTCATGAGTCATATCATCAGTTCATGGTACTTTGCCTTGTTTTAGATCACAGACAGTTTTTGCAACCTCAGCTACAGTTGAAAAACTGATGCATACATTCACTCCATGCTATGGCTTGATAGTGAGCAATTGTAATGCAGATAAAGGTCAGCTGAACTGTGCTTCAATTGACTTCGGAAGTTATCGAAGTTCCGCTTTTTCTCAGATATAATTTCGTTTCCAATAGCATTATAAGAACCAATCTCCCTAATCAATATAAATAATTACGGGATAATACCTATTTTTGGTGCCATTTACTCGCGTGACTGCTTTCTGTCAACGTATACACAAATGAACCGTCTCTTATTTGTCCTGTCTGGTATTTTATCCCAGATACATGAGCTACCCTGAGACTATCTATTCGGTACAACCAATCAGAGTACGAGGCAGTACAACGATTGAGACTTTTCATTCTTCAGTCCTAAATGTAATCCCTGCAGATATAACTAGATCTGGTTATAATAGTGATTCACCCACTAGACAAATAGGTTACGAAAATGGTCTCTACATGAAAACCTCGCCAGTATGATGGAAATGGAAAAGTGTACATAAACCATGACTTTAACAATCTATCTTTTAAGCAACACGCTTCAAAAGACCTGACCTCCCGAAAGTAATATGACTGTAAATCTGTGTGACGTTCCGAAAGAGATCGAAGAGCTTTATTTGTTGCACTTAATACTGAACAAAATTTATAATCCAACTTAAATGGTTGTCATAGCTAAAAGTGACAGCAACAGTTGCCATATAATACAGGTAAATTTCACAGTACTTAGTTAACTAAGTACGTACTATGGAACCCCAGATAGCATTTTTAAGCGCATTGCAAAATGTGGGGCAAGGCCCCTAAGCCTGCCCCAAACATTCTAAGATGCGCACAAAGTATGCCCCAACGTTCTGCAATGCGCCCAAAGTCAATGCTAGTTGGGACGTTCCACAGAAATACCAGCGTAAAATCAAGATTTTCCGTATCCTTCGAAATACAGTAAAAACTAATGCAGATACTTACTTCCATAGCATTGTGGACATCCAAGAGAACGGCCGCATATTTTTCCTCCTTCAGAGGAGGCAATGTATGCACCGCAGGTGTGTATTTCCTTTCTGGTAACTTATCATCCTTGGGAACTGGAAATCCAACGAACCCAGGTAAAGGATACTTAGGATTGACAGAGTCTATGGGTCCTAGTTTGGTATTGGGCCATTTCTGAGAAGATCCAGATCTAGAAACAACGACTAGAGATCCATTAATTTGACTTTCGCATACCAACACTGATCGCTTTTCCCTTTTCCAGATCAGAGTACGCATTGAAAGAGGAGCGAAATTTTCGCAACAAAACTGAAAAACCTGCGAAACCTTTGTTTGTTAGTCTTCGCGACATCATTTCACCAATGTGAAGGACGCAATTCCAAGTTCCCGCCGGTGAGATAAACTGCAAGCGATTCTTACGTTTGACATCTACAAGTGGGCAGAAATTAAACGCCATGTACAAGGTCATTGATGGAGTGAGACGCTCCAAGGTCATTTTCGTCCATGTTAGTCGGTCATGTTGGATTGCAGTTCCGTTGCTGTTCGTTTACACATCGATTTTTCCGTTTATCCAGCAGTTATTCACAACTTATCTTGATGCACATTGTTCACAAATATTGCGTTTCACTTCATTATTGTTTCCATTTCTGTTGAAATTAGTTATTTCGTTTGTTTCGAAAGTTTTTGCCACCAGGTCAGTGCATTCGTTTCATTGTAATTGTTTCATACGTTGCATTCATGCATGGTTGTAGTGTTTTAATTGTTTTTCAGCTATTAATGAATTAGTACTGTGTTGAAATCTTGGAGATTATACACGTGAACATGTTTGGGAAGCAGAAGCCATTGTTTCCAGTTCACTTTTGGTTGCCGTTATTGCTGCTGGCTCAGTTGGTTACCTAATATGTAGGAATCTGGAAAAAATTTCTCTCACGTTCATGTTTACAGCATGCAACAATCTGCGAATGAATGCGGTGAAGAGAGCACCATCAGGATTGATATTAGCAAAGTTTTCGAAGAACTAATTAAACCCAGAGAATTTAGAACCTGGTTTGAAGTTTAAAAAGCTTTGGAGCTTTTCGACAAGCTGTCTGTTGTCAGCTAAAACATCAGGTATATTGTGAGAGAATCAAGCAAGGGTGAGCCACATGTGAAGTATGAATGTGTGGTGTTTGTATGTACTTTTGGAAGCAATAGGAAATCCCTAAATGATTGTTAATGCCTAGTGTACTAGATCCCAATGCACGAACCAGGACTGTCTGTAGTGAACGCGGTGTTAATAACCATTTTATTTGTTTCAAAACGATTTGAAAAGCGGATAACATACGATGCTGCACTTTCAGATATTCAATTCGAAAGGCTAACAGACTGTGTTTCAACTCTTAGAGTAAGTATCTCCTCTTGTCTGATTACTTCTTAAACGCAGAAACTGAGGGGGCATAAATCAATTCTTCTAGAAGTATCCAATATCAAATATCGTTTTTCCTAGCTAATATAAACCAATTGGATTTCTTTGTGCTCGCTTCTTGATTGTGAGGTATAGGTTCCTGATCTTTGGTAAACCTCTGCGTAGTTCGTCCCGCCGCTCGACTTTTGTAACTTTGGTTGACTCCCAAAGTAGTGCTGTGATTATGTGTGGTTTGTAGCATGAGGTGTGTTAAGACTGTTACTATTGTGAATGGAGTCGATCCTTTCACCATTTAGTTCACCGCTTTATTCGTCAAAAGAAGAGATATTAATAAAAATTAGTATAATTAGTGAAGTTATTCAAACTAACAGACAGAAAAAGAAATTAAGAAGACGTAACAACAGACAGCTGATTAAATTTGAAGTTTATATATATATCGGTAATAATAATAATGAGTTTAGTAAGAGTTTTCAGGAAAGTACGCCGGGAGAGAATGTAAAGAGGTGAAACAACGAACTTAGTTGTCTATCCCCGAAAGGTGTATGGGATTTTAAGGGGATAGGCCATTTGGACGCAGTTCTTGTGTCGCTGCATGATTGTCCAGCCCTCGCTTAAAGGCGTCCAGAGACGGTGTCATAGGTATATCCGCCGGTGGAGAGTTCCAGGGACAGCAGACTCTCAGTGAAAAGAAGTGGGAGCGCACTTAAGTCTTTGACCTCTGGTGAGCTATCCTTCTGGGATTTCCACGAGGAAGCCCATACCAACTCGTTGGCAGGATATCTTTGTTTGGGTGATTCTGGTCATTTGTTATCTCGTAGGCAGTAACTAAATCCCTCCTTAAGCCAGCGGTGGCTAAGTGTGAAGGGACTTGATTTATTTAGCCTTTCATCACACAGTTTATTTAGGAGACCAGCCACTCGTTTTGTTAACCATCTTTGCACTCTATCCAAGAGGTTTGCGTCCCTCCCGAGCAGTGTGGGTACAATGATGTCATGCACTTCAACGTATGGTCTGACGTGTGTTTTGTACAACCTTACAAATAGTTCAGGAGTGAGTACACCTAACTGTCTATGTGTAAAGTGTATGGTAGCATATGCCCTCACTATCTCCCCCAAGTAATTTACCCTTGTGTCCGACGTTGTGCATGACAAGCTTTCATTGCACAGGGTGTAACTTGCATTCTGCAGTCTACAGGTGTGCAACTTCACTACTTTGCACTTTTTCAGGTTGAAAGTCATGCCACTGGCCATCGCCCAGTCTTCCAGAAGGTTTAGATCTTCCTGTAGCCTATCTGAGTCCTCCGCGCACTTTGTCGCCCTCAATATCTTCACGTCGTCAGCGTATAGAAGAGTCGGGCAGCTTAGATGGCATGGTAAATCATTGATAAAAATCAAGAACATCAGTGGTCCCAGGATAGAACCCTGCGACACTCCTGGTGACGAGCTGTGCCAAAATGATCGGACTCGATTGACCTTAGAGCAAAATTGCCTTTCACCTAGGTAGTCCTTCAACCATGACAGAAGCAGCTCCCCTATACCTGCCTGACTTATTTTGTGTAGGAAAATGTCATGGTGAACTGTGTCAAATGCCTTCTCAGGGTCTAGGAAGACCAATGGATTGGAACATTCATACCCCAGCATGATGTCCAGTCATCCGAAGCTGATAGTGGGTCTGTTACACAGGATCTGTTTCTCCTGAAACCATGTTGTGCTTCATGAAGTCTATTAATCCTGCCGTGGTGCTCCCTGATGTGATCATCAATTATAATATCCAGTACTTGCGATACCACTGGGAGTTGCGCTACTGGTCTATAACTAGTTGCATTTCGCCTTTCCCCACCCTTGAAGATCGGAGAAAGGCTGGCTTTTTCCACTCCCTTGGCTGTTTCCCCGAATCCATCGAGTGCTGAAACAAGTCGCCTGAGGGCCTACAAAGAGCTTCGACGCACTGTTTCAGAACAGATGGTCTGATGTCATCCCACTCTGGGGACTTTCCAGATGCGAGTCTCTGTAGCTTTCCTAGTACTATTGTCAAGTTTAGTTCGGGAATAGCCCCTAGGTCTTCATCCGGTGAAATAGCAGTTTCGCCATTTTAATCCGTACCAGTAACACACACTTTGCTGTTTAAATGTTTGGCGGAAGCCAAACTGAATGCTTTGGTCATCCTCAGACTAGTGGGTTGTTGACTGTTTAGACCTAGTTAGGCTCCTGACCCTGGTCGGTTGGTTTTCTTTCCAACATGAATTGATGCAAGCTTTTAGTGTTTGCCGGGAGAATTTTGTCAATATTAGCCTGAAATGACCTTCTTTCACTCCTTACTCTTGCGTTGCACCGGTTCTTGAGTTCCGGATATCCATCGTGGTTGGTCTGACTCTTGGATATTCGCTACGTTGAACAAGCCTACCATTTTGATTGCAGAATACGTTGAGTACCTCTCCTCAACCATGAAGAATTATTCTTCAGTTGTGTTGTGACTAAAGGGTCGGTATCTGAGATGGCTGTGTATATAATCTCCTTTAGCGCTTCCCAGTGTTCATCGACAGACAACTCGGCTAGGTCTAGGGGCCATTCTGCTTTGGAAAATAGCCTCTTCATTTTAGCATTGTCCGCCTTATTATAGCACAGACATGGTCGCATAGTGTCCCACTGTAGGTGCTCACGGAGAACATCACCGTATCCTGTGACTGCGTGTTCGCTACTTCCTAGTGGGGTCATGATCTGTACATTTGAGACAAGCGGTTGGTCACTAGTTAGACCATAATCTAGTTTTGACGACTTTCTATTCGGGGCCCGCCTCTTGTCGTCTCCAACACTCCCAGTCAGTCCGTATTTCAAGTGGTTTCCGGTAGACTTCGAGTAAATTTTCCCTGAGCAAACGGCGAGCCAAGGTTCAGAGATGGGACATTGAAATCTCCAGCTGTGGTGATTTGGTCTTAGCACAAGTCCCGTATCCTTGTGATGGTGCTGAGCGGCAGCTGGTTTTGCTCTGGCACACAGGTGGATGAATGGTAGATAGCGCCCAGTAGGTGCTTGGTGACGCACTCCTTTACCTCGGTAATCCAGTAATAAGACTGGTAAAGAGGGAAGGTTGGGCACAAGGCTAGCAACCCCATCCCGTAAAAATAAACACCACTGCTACCGAAACTTCAAGCCTCTAGCTTGAAGCCCCATGTTCCACTGGGAACGTGTAGGAATAAAAAAAGGTGCTTGGTGTGGCCAACGGTGAATTGACAACATATGGAGTCTGAGAGCTCAGTAAGTGGTGGGTCCGTTTCACGTATGCATTTTAGTTGGCAGCTTGTATATGACAGAAGGTCATTTGATCAGATGACGTCTACAGGCTATATTTATTGCAAAACCTCAAAATCAGGCAATTATTTTTTGTTTTACACACTTTTACACTGATATTCCCGATAAAAGTTGATGGGATAAGGCGTTTTTAGCATTACCCGGCCGTAATTTACATAGTTTACAAATAGTTGAAATACGTAGTGTTTCATTGAGAAAATGCCAAATTACTCAAAGACACACAATATGACAACTTTCAGTTTAAAGGATTAGACAAAGACATGATGAGGTAGGCTAGTTCGTTTTGTTAGTCGTTTTCACCTACTTTGTTGTGTACCTTAGGTAATAGTATCAAAGGTCCTCTACATGTACTTATTTAGAGGAAATCTACAGAAATACTCGGGAATTATTTTCACATGTTATTTGCTTCTTATACTGCATAGATTTGGTCTTTACAAGCAGATGCAATGTCCATTTTGTCTGCTTGAAAAATATTGAATGACGTAAGCACACAAAAATTACCGCATTATTTAGTATTTTCTATCACTTAGATCTTGTGTGTATAATGGTAACAATGTTTACATCTTCTGACTGCTTGATCTCTTTTTCAGGTGACAGCTACTTTAAGGGATTTCATGGAGTTGGGTGCTAAAGAAGATTTCCTCAGTGACATTGATTTTGTATCACATGTTAATTCATTAATAGATCTATTCCTCGTTATTCGTTTGTATATTCTACTAGTAAGACCAAATATTAGCCTTCGCGTAAGTTGTGAGGTACAGAGTATATGAGGCTATCTTTGAAATACTAAGTAAGAGCTGATATTCGGAGAAGCCTATTGGTAAAAAGATTATGTCGTACTCAAATAAAGTTAATATGTCCGAATCTCAGAGGTGTTGCGATTATAAAACGTTTCGAGTTATCTATCGTCTTAGCAGGATAAATCAAATGATTCGCTGTTCATAGTCAAAAAGTGAAAATAAATCAACGTGAGATAATGTGCTTGTGATTTCTACTTGTCGCAATGTACCATGAGGATAGACTGTACCTATACTGTTAGATTTATATCTCGGTGCAACCGCGGTTATCGTATTAATTAAAAACAGAAAGTCTACGGTTCGCAGCCACAGAACACGGTACGCTGCTATCTGTTCATCTAATCGCGTAAACAAAAGTTTCCCAGACGCCGCATTTACTCTCAACAGTTTACTCTTAATTCCTACCTCAGCACGTGTTACTAATGTCACTGGAACACAATCGTATTGCAACAGAGGAAACACAGATTCATTGAAAAATTGTTTACTAAGGAAACGTTAGATTTCAGATGTACAGATAATTCAGTTACTGTCACTAGATTCCATCTGCGTACACAGCACATATATATTTCTCCGCAAGTCTGGAAAGGTCTAAGAAAAGCATTATTAACTTGGGTAGTACATGTTTGATCTGAACAGAAAATTTTTCTTCATAAGCATTTACAAGTAATCACTTTACAAACAATATATAAGTAGCTAAATAGTTTTCATCAAATTTAAGGAGCTTCGCAATTTATCGTTGGTCGATATCTAGTAGGTCCATCTAAGCGTCATGAAACGACAAAATTATTTGACGAATTCATTGTTAACTTGGATAGACAACTACTAATAATACAATCACATAAATTTAATGTACCACTTCATCTAATGGAGCAGTTGTTTACTCACTTTCACTGCATCCTCGCAATACTGATGTGGTCAACTAGCTCATTCCAAACGAACTCAAGATTAACTCTGAAAGTGAATGGAGATCCAGTGTGGCCTACATGTATTACACTGCTTACTGTAACGCTTGAGACCTGTGTAGCTGTAAATAATTCCTCAAAATTATTGACCACAGCAATCATCACTGAACATCGGATGCTGACCCTCACTGTTTAAGTCGACTTGTTTAGCTGAAGGCTTCTAGTCAAGCACCCTAGGCATTTGGTGCTCCATCGTGTCACGTGCGGGCACGATCACCAGCCAGCTAAGCATTCATTTCATCCCGCGATTCGGTCCCGAAACATATCACGTACTTTGGACGACTAAATCTGGTCTTTTGCTTTGTACTTGGTACGCGAGAAACGAGTACTTGAGAAGTTGTTGCTATAAGATCTTGAGTCAGTATACTCCGTACAATTCGCGAACGTCGATACCGTCAACCTCTAAACC
Organism: Trichobilharzia szidati; assembly: GCA_944472155.2. NCBI lineage: Eukaryota > Metazoa > Platyhelminthes > Trematoda > Strigeidida > Schistosomatidae > Trichobilharzia > Trichobilharzia szidati. The sequence continues at coordinate 91,112,226 of OX235272.1, forward strand.
TGCTTTTCGATGTCCGTGACAAGAATATAGTATATGTAGGAATAACAACAGATTCATAAGTATACGTATATGTTGCGTCAACCATGCTGTTTTTATCATGATTAACCAGACCACTGTGTATTTATACTTATTTCAGTATCTCCGAAAATAATGGTCAAGCGATAAATAAATAAAAAAATAAATTTATTCTCATAGTACAGTACATGAGGGACGCCAGTTTACAGGCATCATCAAATTGTTACAGAAATAGAACCATATAATTCAATCACAATTTACAGGCAGTAGCAAGATATGCTTTACATGTTCGCTAGAGATTATACATACACTTGATAAATGTTAATCCCAGTAGTATAAAACAGCCTTTACACTTATATACAATCATTTCTGTGCAAAGTTGGAAAAATCTGCTAGATTGTCAGTGAGTGCAACACAACAGGAAATACAGGAGCATTGTCTTCGCATTAACAAAAAAACCAGGTCTTTGGTGGATGGATTATAAGTGCCTGGGAAAAAAATAAAGCTTGAAGTAAATATTCATACATAACTTTGTTGTGTGCAGATTCCTCGAATTATAGTTCATTGATGTGTTATTTTGAAACCAGTGATGTGTTTATCTCATTTGATTTTCAATGTCATTGTTGGGAGTAAGTACATAAGCTTCGGACGCATTTATTAATGGATTTCTACTGCTTGTGGGTATTTTCTTAGCGTTAGGAAGGTTTATGAGTTTCAGCTGTTCCGACAGGAGTTGAGAATATTAATTGCTCAGCAACATTATGGATATAAGTTCATCACGTTATCTTAGGGAAGGTGGGTTGCAGTTGGTGAGGGATATATGGTGCCCAACGAGCGTTCATCTGTCCATGTGGTGTTGTGGTGAGTTATACCTTTTTCATGTTGTCGGTTTATGTCCATTTTATTCCACTTATTGTGTCGGGTAGTAGTTTTACAAACGAGATTTCTTGTCTGTTTGAGGATACGTATCTTAACCGTTAATGTTTTATCTAGAATTATAAATATAGGCAAAAAACGACAGGTGTAGTATTTAAGCTTATACATTAAATGGACCTATAATTCCGGAGGCTCTCAGATAGGAACTAGAACTACTGTCGTTTGCAAAGTCTTGTAGTTTGTCATTAAGCACCTTTTCGAAGGAGGCTAATGTACTTGCTTGACACATTTCCATTGGTAGTTTATTCCACATCTGTGCATACTTAATCAAGTGAAACTTTCGCCTGGTGGCTGTTTTACATTGTTCGATAGCTACTGTACCCTTAGTGTGTCTTAGTTTGTAGCCATTGTCATCTTAAAGTCGAGTGCCATTAGCAGAGGTAAAAACTAAGTGGTTTAGAAGCTTATGGTAAAGTGTTAAGTTTAGTCTCAGGCGTCTTAGCCATAGTGATTCTAGTCCTAGGGTATCACATCTAGTGGAGTAGTTCGCACCATTTTCGGTTCCGAGTAATTTTAACGTGAAGTACCTCTGCACTCCCTCGACTTTCAATTTGTCCTCTATGCGTATGTTACTATGCATGAATGAACAGTAATCAAATAAAGGACGCACACAAACCTCGTACAACAGAATTCTAGACTCATTTCTGTAGAAGTTCCTGAGTAGAAAGCCGATAAGTCTGCGTGACTTTGACACTTGTTTGGAGATATGTTCAGAAAATGATAAGTTATGTGAATATTTCAGCCCTAGGTCCAGTACAGATTCCAGTCGTTGAAGTGCATGGCTTTGAATTGTCAGGTCAAGTTCTAAATTGTTGCAACCTATGCAGAGCCAGCCACATTTTTCGACATTAAATTGGAGTTGCCAGGTGTCACACCATCTATCCATTTTTTCTAATTCTTGCTGTATGGCGTTTACTGTTATTCCAAGATCTGTGTTCTTGCATTTATACGTCACTTTTAAGTCATCTGCATATAGTACTGGTTTACCTACACTAAAGCATTCACAGATACTGTTTATATATATTATGAATAAGAGTGGGCCTAATACACTTCCCTGGATCACACCACTACTAACTGGTTTAGGCCTTGAGATTATCGAGCCAACTTTCGTCGTCTGACTTCGGCCACAGAGAAATGATTTTATCCAGCTCAGGAGAGGGTCACATATCCCTAGTGAGCATAACCTGCTGACTAGCAGATTATGGGGAACTCTGTCGAAGGCTTTTGTTATATCGAAATATAGTACAATTACTAGTTCTCTGTTGTCCCTACTTCGTGTAACTTCATTGAAAAAGTCTATGTGACAGGTCACACATGATCTTTCTTTAAGAAATCCGTGTTGTGATGGATTGATAAGTTCATATTCTAGTAAGTTGTCTGACACCTGGTCATTAACCACTTTCTCCATTATTCGGGATATTACCGGTGTTATATTGATAGGTCTATAGTTGCATACACTGGTTTTGCCCCCTGCTTTGTGCTTAGGTAATATGTATGTGGTTTTCCACACTTCAGGATAAGTTCCAGTTTCCAACGAGAGAGTAAATATTCTAAGTAACAAGACTACCATTTCCGTGCTACCATTTTTGTACATGACAGATGGTATGTCATCTGTTCCAGTACTACCATTAGACTTCAAAGTCTCAATCGCTGAGTCTATATTTTGTATATTAAAGTCTATTTCGCCTAATTTGTGGTTACTTTTGCAGGTCATTTGGAAATTTTGGGTCGGGTGCACTCTGGCGTCATTGCAAAACCACTCATTGAGGAGTTCACTTATAATCTGGGGATCATTGTATATTATACCCTTATGTTCCAAGCTGCTTAGAGTATCGTCTTTACTGCTTTTTAGACGTTTCTGCAATATCCTACAAAGTTCCTGAGTTTTGGAGTTACCCACAAGCGCTTTATTTTCTTCAAGTTGTGACATCATTTTGCGTTTATCTTCAAGCCGTTTAAGAGTTTCATGTATTTGGTTTAACGCATTAAATTCCTTAAATACATGGTATTTCCTTTTCAGTTTCTTTAGTTTTAGTGGCGTTTTGCGGTCTATAAATGGAGTTGGTGTCTTAAGAGCAGATTTTAGGGGCGCGATTATGTCTCTTGCTGAACCAATTGTTTTGTAGAAAATATCAAGTGATAATTGAAGTTGCATGAAATAATCACCTCTTTGGAACATTGTTTGCATTCTTGACACTCCTGCGAATTCCTTAGATCTTGAAATGGCATGCATTCGTTGAATTCAGCAAATAAATGCTCTGGTTTATCACTTCTATCCTGAACTGTAATAGTACTGATGTCAGTTATGCACCCGACTTGATAAAACGCTCCTGAAAATTGCGAACTTACCTAAGCAGCTAAATGATGTTTGAAATTACCACAGCCAATCACAAGCGAGCAAATCACTTGTTTACCTAACTCGCGGGTACACGAAATTACGGCCGTCGACAGGCTGGGCAGAGGATAGAGGCACAAATCAGCTGATTGCTGCAGTTTTAAGGTGTTATCATGGTGTGTTTGGACTATTTTATGTTGTTTTTAGTGTTTTTTCGACAGAAATACGTTTTACATACCGTATTTTAAAGAAAAAAAGTGTAAAAGTGAGAAAAACTGTCGTTTTCAGTGTTGTGACAAAGTGCTATCCTTTCATCGAATTGAAATGCTGAGGTGCATTAGAAATGTCAGAATTCGTTGGAAAATGTCAATTATGCTAGAAAATGCTGAATAATTCCAGTTTTTATAGTGTATTTTACGTAAATGATGAGGAGGGGGTTAAATATCGAGGTAATTATGATTTCACGATTTTTACCAAATCTCACAGTAAGAAAGGAAACTGAGTTGGTTATTTCATCAGATAACGGTGAATAGACAGTCACTTTGTAGTGACCCGTTTTATTACTCATCATCGCAGTATACTTTAACTATGTAATTGGACTTTGATTTGCTTATCACTCTAAAGATTCCGTGTTAACGAATAATAATAATAGTAATAATAATGTTACTTTTGTACTCGCTCAATTTTTGAATTTTGACTACTGCGACAATACGCGATCGTATTCTTTCGCAAGTGCCTTTTGAATTGCATTGTAGATGTTGAGCAATCACAACGTTGGGACACAATTATAAACGCGAAGAAGCACTAGGATATTCGTGTACGCCAGTTTGGTCAAAATAGAACAGCACAACAACTTAACTGGTAGGTACTATGTTTTAATTTTTTTATTTAGCTCATCATTTTCTGACTGAATTTTTGTCATTTTTAATTTCAAGATTGTGATATTCACTTCCGCAGTCACTCAATACATTTAGACATTCTAAATGGGTTAAAAAGGGTAATATTTGTGGTATTACGAATGTATTCATCGAAATAAATATTGTTTTAAAAATTTTGCACTCCATTCATGCACTATTAATACTTACTGTTTGTCGAGTTGCGTCGGTGGCACAGCGGTTAGGACTCTCGCCGACCATGCACACTGTCCGAGGTTCGATCCCTCGCCGACGCACACCTAATATCTGTGGTTGGCCTGCTAAAGTTGGGCTACCGATATCACATGCTGAAAATTTCATACTTGTGCCAAAATACTGTGTGGAATCAAGCTATAATAAATATAAAATATAAATATAAAAGTGATGCCAGTGTAGAGAAGACGTAATATTTGTAAAATGTCATTTTTACACGTGGTTGAATTTGGTCACGATGGGGTACTGTTATTGCTTTTGAGTAATTGCTTTCGCTAGGAAACCTTAAACAGGCGATGTGCAAAACAAAAGCCTATCTAATGAGTTACAGTGTTTTATGATAACAAAATAATCAATGAAGTTTAGTGACTTGGTCAACTAATACATGAGTCTAAGTGTTGATGTGATCATGTAAGAACCTATTAATACGAAATGATAACACAAGAAGAGTAATGTAGTTATCTCTTTATTACATAACGATTTCCTTTGAGATAGTGGTGTTAAACTGAACATAAGAATAGCAGACTATTTGTGATAAATAGGATATACGTTGCATAGTGCACTTGAAGTACCTAGACTACCAATACAAGTCATGTACGTATAGAATCTACGTTTACTAGGTTATGTTTCGTTATCACAGTACCAACACATGTTTGACGGCTACTTTCTTAACAATCGTGAATACTAATATTATACGCAACCGGATCCAACGTAACTGAAACACTATACGCAAGGCTTGATGATGCATTGAGGAAATAATAACAGTTTAAGACGGACGCATTTTGCATAAGTATTAATACGTTGCCTATCATTTTCGTTAACTCTGCAATGTCCTCAAAATGATAAGTAAAAGAGACAATGTTAGCCGACATAAGTGCATATATTTGCAAGGAAACAATTATCAATCAAGTTAAAAATAACTCAGAATGAAAGGCCATATATCTACACTAAAAAGAGTGAATAACAATCCAGTGAGAAAATCACAGTTGTAGAGTTTTTTTATAGCTGCATCATAGTCGTCATAATGTCTAGCAAACACTCTATCCGCAATATCTGTATCGGTTTGTCCCCGTTGGTAGTGGTGTTCCACCAGTCTTTGCAGTTTTCGTCACCACCAGATCTGTTCGGAGACACTGGATGTGAACTTTTCAAGCAGAGATTGAGATTGTGTTCCTTCGAATGCCTTCGGCCGTATTGAAAAATATGAGGATGGATACATATCAGGTAAATTCATCTTACCTCTGGTGAACAATTCCTTATCTTAGCTACACTGAATATGTGAACAAGGGAGGGAACAACCACAGAGTTGGAGAAATTCTATAGATGAGTCGTCCATATATTCCACGATAGATTTCAGGAATTGCGCAACTTCCAAATCACCTGTCACATTTCCTCTTCTGTAAAAAGCAAATATTATACAAGTGACTCTTATCAATCCGTTACAACCAACTGAAAGAGATAAAATATTCATACTTTATACTTCTTTGATTAAGTTACCCAGTAATACTCTCCTTGTGAGTGGATCCAATGCTTGTCACATCTGTGAAATTTATACACATGTTAACTTGTTCCCTTAAGCTAAAAAATATAATGTCTATCTGCTTTTATTATTGCTATTTCAAAGCCCGCCTCAGTAACGTACAACAAGTATTAGCCGCAACGTTTATGCAAAGGAAAGTCTACCAATCACAATGTGCGTTAGTGACCTTCAAGTGTTCAGCCTCTCCATAGGCCATTTGTGCTGCTATCCTTTGTCCAACAGGCTGCCATTTAAGTTGCTTGTTATCTTCGCATCTCGTGATCAGAATCATATCATTTATACTGATTTCGTTGTTGGCGATAGTGAGGATTATCCATGTTTCAATTAGGACGATTATTTTAAGGAGTAGGTGTGACTATAGGTTTCCGAGTTCACCTACGTTGCATCTCAGCCCTTTCACATCGCTATGCAGGCAGTTGACAATGAGTCTCACAAACTCAGTATGTTGTTGGTTAGTTGACGTTACGCTGTCTTCTAGTAGGGGATTAAATATTGGGATTAGTCGGCAGATTCCGATGGAACTGACCCGTCGTCGTTTTTCCTTGGATTCGAGCATGACACTTGGGAGACACTGACTGTCATTCTGAGTACCGCATCACTTTAGTATCACTGAGGCTTTGGAACGTAACAAGGTCTCAGTTTGCCACCTACTTATGGTTTGAGGTCTGCTTCTGCAGCATCGGATGTGTCCTCCAAATTTACCTTTGGTTTCGTACCACCATTGAAATACTGTGGCCAACTGATCCCAGGAGTCGAACTTGACACTTAGCAGCCTTGAAGAACTAATCAGTGTGAGATAAGCGGGGCAAGATAGTCGGAAAATTGAGACTGTTCCAGAAGCTCCAAGAGTCATCTGAGGTGACAACCATTTCCATTGCTGTACTTCATGCACGTGCTTCTCGCAATCAGTGCCAGTTTCCAGCTCCGGAACACCATGTATGACCATAGAGGTAGAATGCACCAGTTTTGGCGACTCTCTCTATTTCCCTGTTAGCCCGTAGCCTGTCATGTCTCATTCTTAAGCTGAAACTCCGGTCGACAGCCGTTACGTGAGACAGTAATATTATTCTTCCATCCTCTTCGTCAGAGCCTGGTGTAAAGCTTAATGAGGTTGACTTGCCCTGAGGTTCCTGAATATCACTGTACAGCCTGCTTAATTTTATTGAATTGATGTCTAGCTCGAATTTATTGTACAAGTTGGACCACTGTTCCTGATCGGACAGAGCCCTTTGTTCAAGCAGACTATCATTGCACACGGGTACATTAAACAGGATAATGGAATTCGATCAACTGCCCTCAGACTTAGGTTTTGTTTTTGACTGCTTGTCCTCCTTTGCAGAGTCAGACAGTTTAGACCTCAGGGTCTGACTAGTCTTTGCCATATTGCAATGCTTGCTAGCGAATGCAAGTGGTGCTTTGGCAATTCCATCTTCCCCTGATGTTGTAGGTATACCCTTCGGAGTCTTCATTTTATGAAGATTGATATTTCCAGTTGGTTGAGCTGGAGTATTCTTTTAACGGTTTTTATCAAGTTTTGGTGGTGTGGTGTTAGCAGGTGGAGCACTACATTAGACTGTGTTGAGACACAAAAGTGGCTTGCTGTTTCTGCTAACCACAGCCACTCTGTGTGAGATTGTGCCAGGGCGACAAGTTGGGCAGATTTACCAGAACCATAGGGACGGTTTATGTCGCGTAAGCTCATAATATAGCTTTGGCACCCCTTTGTCACAGCGCCAGTGTACCCATTGTTTACAAAAATTGCACTCAAATGCTGAATCAGTTTTAGAAACAATAAAACTATAGGCCTGATATTTGTCTCCTTTTCTAGATTACGCTCTTGAGGTCTCGTGACGTCTTGAGCGTTTCGTTTTTGTTTTGCCGTGTGTCACACACTGGCCTGCAATGGATGCAAGCGTAGTATCATGTCCACCTGGTACTGCCTGTGCTATTTCAATGCTAGACTGTGGCATTGTGGACATAGTATCAGAAAAGGCGAGATGAACATGGGTCTTTAGAATCGGTATGCTAGAGGGGGTTGATATCCCTGGGTTATTGCCTCTTCTAGCTGAAGCCCTTCTGACTACAGAATACAGTGTTTTAGTGCTTTTTCTAAGACTACTTTCAATGGCCATAACAACAATCACTATAACTTATGCTACATAAGAATAAGAGAGCAAATCGAACAAGAGTAAGACTGATAAAGTACAACATCAGGAAAAGAAAATGTTTTCGACTTTACCTATTACTTTTTGGTTAATTGGCTTCACAGCAATCACGTGGTAGACCAACAAGTCTTGTTTATCTGATGGAGTGAGGAAGATGCTGCTAAAGATGTAGCGCCTGAAGCCTTGGCAGCAGTTCAAGAGAGCCAGACTTACCACACAGTGATTTGATATAGAAGTAATTGTTGAGTTCGATAAACCTGCTAGGTCTCCCAATTGGACAGTTCACAAAATAGGTATATTTCGGTTGGGGAGGAAAAAGCACGTCGTATTTAAGAGGTAGCTCAAGAATTTGACAGATTTTTTGATTTCCCGAAAAATTATGCTTCTCATACCTGCTGAAATGAAAGGCCGATATTCGTCGATAAATGTATCGCAGGTTACTTACGTTGTGCCAATCAGAATTTTGGTGAGTTCTAAGGATATCGTTCCAGAAGGCATAATCTCCTCTAATTCAGCATCATATACTTGTAGGGTTGAGAGATGTTTGTGATACATATCATGAAACACAGTGTTGCTATTTTGCATACGTGATAAAGAGTGCAAATTCCCCGTAATTGCCCCCAAAACACGTCGAAAATCTGAGTTGAGTTGCAATACAAATTCAAGATGTCGCAGTTCTTTATGCGAGTAATAATGTTCTTTGGAGAAATCGTGCATATGTGGAAGCGAGTATCGATTAGGAAGCGTTTGTTTGTTTAAAGCTTGGTGATCACTACATGGCCGCAACTCCTCAGAAGACGTTTGGTGAATCATATGAATTTTTGATGGACAAAATCCAATAGGCAGCTCGAATGATGCCAAGCTAAAACATTTTATCGAATTCTGTATTTGAGAAAGCTGGTTGGTGTGGGTCAAGTCGTGGTGGGCATGCGAAATCTGGTGGAACAGTGATTTGTATATGATGAACCCCCTCTGAAGGATGGTTAAAAAGAAGATCAGGGAACTGATTCGATTCACTAACTCAGCATACGGAGTTGCTTGTGTGCGTGTGACCATCAGGTCCTGCGATGATGTACGCCTGACTGTAACATTAATGTACGCCTTATTGAGTGAGTCGACCAACTTGTGACTTATTGGTTCTACCAGTAATTCTTGGTGCTGCATGCAATCAATGGCAAGATTGCCGATGCGACAGCTACAATGATGAATGGCCCAGTGTAGGCATTCTGCAGACCAAATTTTAAAGTCATGCGTTTGCATACATACGTGCCAATACTGGACTCCTTAACAGTTTGTAACGTGACTGTTATGTCAGGATATTGACGCTCCTGCATAGACAGAGGGAGAACACGCACTTTTACTCCCGTGACTACTAGGAATATAGTACCAACATTTTATCTATTATATTAAGGAAAAGACTGTTGGACTGTAGATAGTCGATGGCTCAATTCTTCAAAAATCACAAAATATCGCTTACTTTTGTCTGAAAATTCAGGGAGGGTGGCAACGCCATGCATTGCCTCCATAAATACTGTGGTACAAGCAAACAGTACCACAGAATCGCTAGACATGCAAGTTGACCTGGAACGACGTCGATCAGATGAGCCTCTAGAACGCCTCGATCGTGTTCGTGTGGTTAGTGTTACTAGCTGGTGCAGTAAAGCATCGACTTTGTTTTATGAAGTACTAATCCAGTCCTGAGTGTCTGGATTTCGGTTTGTGGAAGCAATGCTTTGAGGTATTGACTTCTCATACATGCGATTGGCGACTTCTGTCGATTTATCTATATCAATGTTGTCATCTCCAAAGGCGAGCAGTTGTTGGATGTAAGCACGTGGTCGTCGTAGCCAGACTTAATAAAGGAACCGTTTATGGATTTCCCTACCTGCCACGAGGTTTTGCAAGTATCTCATGATTTAGGATGGCGTTATATTAACCAACTCGATGATATTTAGCAAGCGGCTAGTGTTTGTCTATCGGAGAGTGATGTGTATCGAAGAACATATTTTGATTTAATTTATGTGGTTTCTGTGCAGGACTGAACGATGTATTTGCGTACTTGCTCGGCGGCTTCTTGCAGTATAACAATACTCAAAATATGGAATTCAGCGTTCTGCGAGGAGAGCTTACTGGAAGTGATATAGTGTTCCAGTCGAGAAAACGGGACTTGAGGATTTATGGGTTAACAGACGATAAGGGGGTGCTAGGCCATTTATCAGCGAATTCACTATCATGATGAATACTCCTGTTACCATCATCATAGCCATGGTTTACTTCAAATTGAATTCGTCGAGTAGTGTTAATTACAAAGTACAGAAAATAATTTCTTCCATTACTAATTCTCTGACGAATAAGGCGACATTTCAAATGCACAGACAGTTTTCACATTTTGCTGACAATACAATAAACACTGTCTAATTTGTTCCAATGTATCTGTTATGGTGGTTGTGCTGGTCATTGATGAATGCATTAGCCATAAATATGACTACAATCGTCATCATCACCATCATGATTACCAACATCACCATGGTTATTTTAATCAGTAGTGTTTCTCACGTCTTGCTGACAAGATTTCGATGTCAATCTGTTGTATTTAAGGCCTCTGTGTTTGCCTATTTATAAGCAGAGTAATAGATCAGTCTTCGAAAAGGAGAAATGAACGATTCCATCGAAGCAATAGGCAAAGCGTAGGACGCAGATGACAAGAACACGAGACGAAGAAAAACATGTGCGAGTGTAGATTTCAGTGTGAGGTTTCCATATTTAGCCACAACTCTACACAATTTGCCATTCAAACATTCCTGTTAACAAATGCTACAGTATTCGCGCGTTACACTAGTAGTAGTAGCAGTTCTGGTCGTTGTGTCCATGCTTTTTCCCACCCGTTCACATTTCACATGGGTTGATGCAAATGAAAAGTGTGTGAAGGGTGAAATGAGACAACTAATTACACAAACACTTGAAGTCACATCAGCCTGTTTCTGTACCACATGCATTATAGTGCCTGTTTTATGCGCCAGCAAGATTGTTGGGACGCTTACGTTGCAAAACATACGCTCTTCATAAGACGTTATTTGTCTCATTAGTTTGAGAGCAAACCACAATGATATATTTCCTGTTTGTTTGATTAGTCACTGTACGTCGGTGGCACAGTGGTTGGGACTCTCGCCGACCATGCACATGGTCCGGGGTTCGATCCCCTGCCGACGCACACCCGATATCTATGGTCGGCCTGCAAAATTTGGGCTACCGATATCCATGCTGAAAATTCCATACTTGTACTGAAAATACGGTGTGGCATCAAGCTGTAATCAAAAATATAAAAAAATATAAAATGTAAATTATCAGAATTTGTTCGCAGGAAATTTTCACTGACTCATTTGTTTCCTTGCATATTATAGTTACAGCCGCTTTGTCATAATAAAAGGCACTACCACTCAGATACATCGGAAACTGCCGTAGGTTGTAAACACTGAATGTCACGTAAAGTTTTACAGGTGCCACAGTTCTATCGCTAGAATAAGCTAATTTCATAGGAGATACAGAAAATCGCACTTTAGATAGTCACTGAATGTTCGAAATTCCTCAGAAGAAGTTTTGCTAATCATCTGAAGTGGTGAAGAACAAAAGCTATTTGACAGCTCGAATGATGCCAAGCTCAAGCATTTTATTGAATTCTGTATTTGCATTACCAACTCAGGGTGGATCAAAGCGTCGTAGGCGTGGAATTTGTGGTGGTCCATTGGTCAGAAAAATAAGATGAAACACTTCGAGGTACAGAGCTATTTCAGGGAACTGATTCAGTGACATCACAAAGATGGATTCTTCAGCGTGTGACCATGGGGTAAGAAGAGGTAGCACGAATAATATCCGGCAATCTGGCGAAATTCCCCGATCATTTGTACCACATCTCAAACAGTTTTCTTTCTTCTTGGTTAGTTTCTGTTCTAAACTCTTCACTGTTCCACGGTATGATGCTAAGCTGTTGACAATAATGTGTCATTTAACTGATGCCCACTGGATGTTTGAGTGAACTTTTCGCTGTGTAGTGGAATGACTGCCAGCCTTCGAGGTAGGCCACTTGAAACATGGATTTCTTCAATCTGCTTCTTGCGGATTGAATTTTAATCACATTATAGCGAGCATATTCTTGTTCTAATGGTAATAACAGTAATAATATTATTCTCAAACTAGTAACAAATGAACATGGTGATTTCCTAGCACACACGAATACTGCCAGTAAGGAATCTGAGTGATCTTGAATGCTATTTCTGATGGACGAACAGTTTCAATGATTCATTCATAATGCCACTGTTTGTGACAGAATGATTGATGTGAATAGAACTTCCTGAACAATCTGTTCGCAGTATTGATATTCATTTGAGCGTTTCAACTAATTTTAAGTGCTTTCCACTACTATTTACCTGTATATCACCATTCTGACGTTCACAGATCTTCGTCAATTGAATCTTGATAATTTGTCTTTCTTCTGAGTTGAACCTCATCCACACTATCATTGTCATCTGCAGGTTTCGATTGGTGCAATCACCTCCAATTGGCTGATGTTTCATTCCGATGTGCACGCAGTATGAAATTATTCCCACGAGTTATATAACCATCCGCCTAACCTATACAATCCGCTCATAACCGTTTTCCGAATCAGGTCGTAACACAGTACTACCAGACATCCATCAATTTATCTTCTCTTACCCCATGCTGAAATAGTGTTTCAGCCAAAGCTATTGCTGTCATTTGCATTCACAGCCGGTTCCAATGAAGTATAACCGAATTTACAGTGATAAGATGAATCGAAATCAATCATTCGCTAATCACGTGTTATGGCCCCGTGTTATAGCCATCAAATAATAATTGCTTGTTTATCAACTGGTCTAAATTTCCACTATGAATACCATCATCAATTGCTTAAGCAGTTCCGACTGATTTATTCGCTATCATAAATAGCTGTGCTTAAATTCTTGAATTCGGCTTCGATGACTAAAGTCTTCAGGTTGAAATAACTAACATATACACAAGGGAATTTCCCACTCCCCAAAGAACGATTCAACGACAATGTGGCACGTTTTACTCTTCTATCACGCGAGAGACTGAAATGATTACTCTCATTTCACATTAGTGAATAATGAGATACGTACTATCTAACATGTGACGACAGACTTTCTCACACACATGACAATATATCCACCATCATACGACTTGCATTAACCCAAAATGACCTACTTCCGATGAAGTACGTATTCCCGAGAACTAAACTTGTTGTTTGTTTTGTAACCACAATAATTGTGCAACCCCTCCACCAATTATTAAATCCTAGTCAATTAAAAATGATCGCTACATATGTAAAGATGGTTAACAGGAGACGCAATTCTATCACTCATGAAAAATTTAAATCAGTTCACTTTATGCTAAAAATTACGCTGAAGATGTTATCCAGATGGAGGACGACGAAAGCTCCGCAACTAAACCAACCAGCTCAATGAACACTACAAATTGCAACAAATAATGGTATTTAACTTCGATGCAATGGAGAGGGTGTAGAAATACACAATCACACCACAGTGAAACCGTCGCATTCTTGGCTTTTGAAAATCCAAATGTCCACTGCGTGCTTCGACTCCAGAGATAAACAAATCAATTCTTGAAGGTTCAGTGAATTCGACCGAATTCCGTGATACTCTACATACTCATATACACGTCAAATGTATGCGGATTACTCCTCTTCATATTCTCGACACTCAGTCGAATGACATATAGATTCAGCTGACTGATTCTGGGTAAATCATTGATCAACAGACTGAAAACAAATCCTGTATGATATCCTCGGAGATTGTCGGTCACACATACAACTAATCGGATGTATGAGTGACAGAGTACACTGGTTTCATCATCAGCTTCATTCGCTGAAATATTAGCTTCTGACTCTTCACCTACACCAACGGATGAATTGGCTAGACAGGATGATTCTCACCATCCTAGTCATTATTGATATTATAGTAATAATGCCAGCATATGTTGATAATCACGCGGTCAGGATTTGCAGTGTGAAGATGTATTTGCCTTGCAAACTAACAGAGGAATACCTAAATGGAACTCATCCACTGTGCTTATCCATGCAACGTCGTTGGATGTGCAACGGAATGTGTATTCGTAAATGCTATTTTAAACATTGTTCACGAAATGGTGGAGAAGGTTTGTAGCTCAGAGGGATGATTTTGATGTGGTTGTGTTCTCTGAGCTGGATAGTTAATTTGCGAAGCTTTCATCACTCTACTAGGTGACATACATCTTCAGCGCATACTTCAATTTCTTGAAGTGAGCTTCTAGATTTCTCACCGAGTTCATTAATCATCTCTCCCGGTGACCTTGGATGTGATTGATTGTTTTTGTGTGTAACAACTGCGAAAAGCACTACATTAGCCAAAGTGGACGCCCCCTTCTTCTTCGTATCCACGAACATAAGCTAGCCATCAAAAGACATGACATCCACTCCCTCATATCACTACATACAGACAACCACGGGCATCAATTCGATTGGGACAACTAACGTTCAAATATTAGACAGAGGAAACAACAAGAATGCTAGAGAATTTCTAGGAGCTTGGTATTCCAGTGAATCATCAATCAATAGACACATCGAGATTGACAAAATTAATCAACCGATAAGAAAGAAACCTCACATACAAAGGGTCAAAGTTCAAGTCAAAGAAACAATCAATTCCAATACAAGTGGCCTACAAGGTGTGAAAACACACAAAAACAACCAGCCACGTCCAAGGTCACCGGGAGAGATGATTAATGAACTCGGTGAGAAACCTGGAAGCTCACTTCAAGAAATTGAAGTATGCGCTGAAGATGTCACCTAGTAGAGTGATGAAAGCTTCGCATATTAACTATCGAGCTCAGAGAACACAACCACATCAAAATTGTTCACGAAATATTATGCAGCTAATACCAAGCTTTTCCAAGAAGAATTTATTCGAACACAACTGCAGCTGCTATTCCATGATTTCAAATCATCACCATTATCATCAGTCGCACACTTATTGTCACGAAGCAGTCGAAAAAGACTATGGCATAATATAAAACAATTAGTCCCTTTTATAAATTTGGATAGCGTTATTAGAAGACGGAGATTATCTGAAAAATGTGATGTGATGTATTTGCGCTTTGCATTTCGAACAATCTGATCCCTTACACATTTACTTGTCAAGTCGATAAATATGAAAACGTTAAATTAAACAAAGTGAATAAAAAACAAGGATTTAAGAATGATTAACACAGCGTTTGGTAATCCAATCAAATAAGGATTACCAAGGTGGGTTAAGAGTAATAATAAACTGTTTTTCAATACACAGACTGCGAACTTCGTCTATAGCTAAACACCTAATCGAGATGAACCATACGATTGATGTTAACTCAGCCTTTAAGGTCATCTATATAAACAGTCAAGGGCGCCTATTGAAATACGCCGAGACAATAGCTATTCATAAACTTAAGCCCCACCTGTGTATTGAAAAACAGTTTATTATTACTATTAACCTACCTTGGTAATCCTTATTTGATTGGATTACCGAACGCTGTGTTAATCATTCTTAAATCCTTGTTTTTTATTCACTTTGTTTAATTTCACGTTTTCATATTTATCGACTTGACAAGTAAATGTGTGAGGGATCAGATTGTTCGAAATGCAAAGCGCAAATACATCACTCATTTTTCAGATAATCTCCGTCTTCTAATAACGCTATCCAAATATGGCATAATAATTGATAGGAGTCTTTCACACTCCACAAGATTGTGCAATGTAACCTGCAAGCTAACAGGCTATCTGGGCTTCATAGCTTGTCATCCCTTCAATAATAATAAGCTTCTTCTTTAAACCCGAGCCAATACTACTGGTGAATAATCTTCCATTATGCGTTCATCGATAAAGTACTAGTATTTGAATCAGATGATTGTTTCCAAGGCTCACCATTTCCTCAAACTGACAACGTGCTTGTGTGACAGAAATCTCACTGCAGAATATCTGCTGGTCACCATCAGATAAATGTTCATTGAAAGAGAAACACCGTGATGCCAAATCTTCACCAATCCCACATTTACAGTCATCACTGCAATCTACCGGCGGCAATCAGATGTTGATGCTGCAGACGTCCAGCAGACCACAAATCGGTTGCATGAATTCTGCACAATGTCGGTATTGCATCCATTGAATATGTCTCCAGTCGCTGTCGATCGGAATGTCATTTTCATCATCACCTCACATCTACGTGTGTTGTGAGGCTCGAATAACAGCGAAACACCTGAGGAGAGGATATTTATTGCTTGATAGTTGGGAGATAGCTCAAGTTCCGCACAGCAATATAAAAGACAACAATAATAGTGGCTATATCCTCAGGTGAACTGAATAACCAATTAGTGACTGAGGAAGACAGATTATACGGCATGAAAGTAATCAGCTCTTCTTATGCAGGGCAATGTACGTATTCACAAAAAACATCAAGTGTATCTTCAAAAAGACTCACCGTCATCATCTGCATCCTCTGAATCGTTGCTTTCTCACAGATATTTCACATGATACATTATGTCTCTTACTGGTTATCTTGATGTCTTCTCAATCTGCTATTTCATACCTTCACAGCCTCCACAGTCTCTCGGCAATCGACCCTCGAATCATTCAATTCACTGTATAATATGGGAATTGTTCGTGAAGCGTCATATTTCACAGAAGTGTCGAGTATCACCTGTATGCTTGATGAAAGAGTCGAGCAAAATGTTTACTTTTGCGGTATGGTGATGAAAGGGGAATAATCCTAAACACTTCACAACAGATAATATTGCGAGGATTATAAGTGGAGATAGTAAGACTGTGGAAGACGACTGGTTTCAGTGCGCGACGAGAAAGCAATCGACAATCGTCACATAGACACCTAACTAACAAGGCAGGAAGTTAATCAAACTGCGGGTAAAAGACAACAACAACAACAACAACAATGGCCCATTCAGATCAACCACTGATAATTTCCAACTATATGCTATATATGTCGACGACCTCTTTATTATCTGTGAGGATGGTCACCATCTTATTCAGCTACTGCAAATATTCATCAACTGCCATTCAGCTGCAAAGTTTGCTCTTGACGTAGAAAACAGATCTAAAATTCCTTCTCTGGATGTTAAACGTAGAACAGCTGACGGAACTTTAAGTAGGTTCATCCATAGGAAACCCACATGGAACGGACAACTGACAAGCTCCTACAGCTGGGCACTAATCAGTCGAAAAAGAAACCTAATTAAATCTCTTGCTACCCGCGTCCGACACATCTGCAGCTCTGATACATTGGAAGATGAACTGCACTTCCTGAAAGAAATCCTCATACAAAACGGATATCCACCAAGATTCATAGACAAAAGCATCAAACAGAAAGTCAAAAAGCAAGAGACGCCATCCGTGCCAAAAACGATAATTTACATGAAACTCGACTTCAAAGGTGATCCACTCAGTGATGTCCTTAAGAGGAGAAATTCCACTTCGTTAAGATAAACGTTCTTCGCGGCAACACTGAGAGTAGTGATCTCCAGTCGCCCACTGATCTACAGAAACCCGAACGACAAGATCTCGCACCCGACCACTTCCATGTGTATATATCAGTTCACCTGTTGCTGTGAAGCCAGGTATATCAGCCGTTCAACGCGCACCCTGTCTGAAAGGTTCAAAGAACGCCATCCAGTGTGGCTGTAGAAACGAAGAAGAAGCCGTATGAGGAGCACAGTAATCGAACATCTCGTCACCACTGGTCATTCCATCTCAACAAACGCCTCCTCCTTTAAAGTAATCTACAAAGTGAAGAACAACCTGCCAAAGACAATACGTTTCTGTCTTCTTTGCATTTCGGAAGTCCTAGCCATTCATTTAGAAGAAGCAGAACTATGAAGACATAAGAAAATTATTCAGCTACTTCTACTATCACGGTAACAACTCCGTTGATTTCACCTAAATTTTGCTTGTTGTTTTTTCTAACTACTTAAAACTCCTGCGTAATTCCGTATTTTATTTTGTTTCCATGTTCACTCTGAGCACAACTCTTTCATGACACTACGTATGTTATTACGTAACTCTTCTTTAACAATCGTTTGTGACAACTCATCACTTTTGCTACTACCCTCTTATGTCAACATCCAATTTCTCCGAACACCTTCTGTATTTCGTGACTCCAACAAAAGATCTTACTAATTGTATTTTTGTTTGACAAATTTGATGTACACTCACACACAAACTAATCATAAATATTTGACATGTTAGAGAATGGCTGCACACGTCTATTCGAACATCACCAGCATTCAGTGAGTTCCAATGCTCTTCCACACAGGTTTCCTCAGCGATACCACGTGGTGTATCCGATTTCGTTCTGATCTGATCTGTAGTGAAGGTACCCCTTGTAGTTTCGTCCTTCAGTTTCTGGATAATGGACTTGAACTGTGGCCTGTCTCCAGTCGTTCTGAAGGATTATTGTCATGTGAACAGGAATATTTCCAAGACAATCTGATGAAAATTCAATACACGAGAACTAAATGGAGGAAATACACGTTTCAAGTCACCTTGTGTTTCGATGCCACTAAAGTGTATCGGTTTTCTCTGTGTGACTCAGGGAAACGATGCACACCATACATAGAAAGGCATTTACACCACTTCCTAATGATAACTGTGATCCTGTTGTAGTCACCTCCAGATTCACATGGAAATACTCTATTCTGACTGCAGTTCATGTTGCAGAGTTAATAATCATCAAATGGCATCACTGTAACAAACGGAAAGTCCAGTCTTTCCCCACTAATCACCAGATAAGTGTGCCGCGAGATATTCTACCTTCTCAATTCTTCAATGGATTGACATGATGAAGAGTACACTCAGCCTAAAAATGCCAGTAACTGGAACATGGTCAATTCAAGTAAAACAAGCAGACTAACCATATCACAATCAGAAATGCAGTACAGCAAAATCATGAGAAGGTGATGGTAAAAGCCTCGAGGATGGCTGGAGATAGGCCACAATGCAAGTTCAGAACTCAAAAACTGAAGGACACAACCGCAAAGGACACTTTCACTGCAACTGTCAGAGCAATGCATGAAACACTACGTGATATCACTGAGGAATCATGCGTGGAAGACCATTGGAACTCTCTGAAGGTAATTTTAAACGGTTTTAAGAAGAAAGAAGAGACAAGACAAGGAATGACACTCAACGGACACTTGGAAGCTAATAGAGGAGAGGAGAATGGTGAAAGAGAAAATGATTCAATGTAAAGACGGACAAGAGAAGGAGACGCTGAGTTCAACTTACACCCACAGCACTGGACAAACAAGTGAAGAAGAGTGCCAGGAAGGACAAAAGACAATTCTACGACAATCTGGCCACTGAAGCTGAGAAGGCAGCAGGAAAAAGGGACCTGAGCACATTATATCAGATAACCAAGTCTCTATCCGGGAAGAGATCAACACAAGTGAAATCTATAAAAGACAGCCAAGGGAACCCAATTACCAAGGAAGAAAGACAGATTAAACAATAGGCGGATCACTTCAAAGGACTCTTGAACCGACCATCACCTGCAACCCGTCCTGAAATACCAACAACAGCGCGTACAAAACTGCAAGTTGACACTAATCCCCCAACGAAAGCTGAAGTCTCGAACGCAATCAAGCTTCTGAAGGCTGGAAAAGCAGCTGGACCAGATGGAATACCTCCTGAAGCACTGAAAGCGAACCCAGAGACAACAGCAGATATGCTGACTCCATTATTGCAAAAGGTCTGGAAGGAGGGAAAGGTGCCTACTGACTGGGGGAGGGGCTTCCTTGTGAAACTACCAAAGAAGGGCGACTTAGGACTCTGCAAGAACTGCCAAGGAATCATGCTCCTGTCGACGCCAAGTAAAATTCTGAGTCGCATCATCGTGGAGAGAATAAAGGACGCACTGGATACAGAATTCCGACCAGAACAAGCTGCATTCAGGAAAGGCAAATCATGTTCTGACCAAATTGCAACTCTACGCATCGTCATCGAACAAAGCATGGAATGGCAATCAAACCTCTACCTCAACTTTATAGACTTTGAAAAGGCCTTCGACAGCGTTGACCACAAAGTAATTTGGAAACTACTCGAGTACTACGGCGTACCCCAAATATTCATCAATCTTATTCAACAGCTGTACGACAACGGCACATGTCAAGTGATCCACAACGGAAAACTCAGCGAGGCGTTTGGAGTAAACACAGGAGTCAGACAAGGGTGCTTATTATCACCAATGATATTCCTAATTGTGGTCGACTTGATTATGCGTCAGACAGTGGGAAACGAGAAGACAGGGATATCCTGGGTCGACATGAAGAACCTAGAAGACCTGGATTTCGCGGATGATTTATGTTTGATGTCACACAAAATCGAAGACTTACAAGAGAAAACCGGTGAACTGGTCGAAGAAGCAGACAGAGAAGACAGGACTCCAGGTGAACATTGACAAGACGGAGGTTATGAAAATAACCAAACAAACCAACCAACAACAACAACAGCAACTTCCATCGTCAATCATCACCCATGTTCCAATAAGAACAAAAGGCTACAATAATAATAATAATATCAAGAGATCAACAATACAGTTTGACAACCAGCGAAGAATGAGATGCATATGAAATCTGCTCCGACATCTAAGCTCCCATGAGTGATCGCATAGACTGTGTAAACTGTAGATTCATTTGGCTGGTACACACAATTGAAGCAGTCGGTCATGCGTCACATCTTCACAATGCTTTTCATTTGTATTCATTGTGCATACAGCCCACTGCCATGAACTCATGTCAAATACACACGAGAGGAGAGGGTGTGGCATTTGAACTAATGTGTTACGCGCTCTCATTCATTATAAAATTATTACCTCATGCATATCACGATTGTGACGGTGTAGTGTGTTGTCGTGTGAGTACACAGTCTCGACGATAGACGATAAGTCTGAATGCCCCTCCATCTACTAGAAAATATTCGATTCGCAGCATTATGACAGGAGAGGCATGGCGAGACTGTGGAACACACGACAGGTATTTGTGTATGACGAGACTGGATGCATTCCGACATTTGATCATCATCTCAATGACAACCAACTAACTGATATTCGGGCAGTTAATCGAACTGGACAAGAAAGACAAGACAGCTGTTCAGAATACTTTATTATTCTAAACATACTAAGTGAGTAAACTCAAGTATGTAATGGCGAGATGTCATCCGAGATGCCGAATCATCAGGTATGTGACGATATGATGAGTTAGTTAGATTGAGCGTTACAGGTGAACTATGTCAAAATATGCTTCCACTTGCTCTTCTCAATCCTACTTCTCTTCTCAATACATGCTGTCGAGGTTCTCGCCAATCCACACAGCACTGGTGAGTGTCAGACAACTGACTGATGATGTGATTTTCATCGTTTGAGTCCGTATTGTGTGTGAACCCTTGTTCTCACTCTTCGTTACAGATAAGCTTGATAAGAAGAGTTTCATGAGATTTGGATGAGATTTTCCATCTCGACGATGTCAATATCTTAACGTCTTGAACATTTGATTTGGCATAAAAGCTTTTGTTTATTACGCCATTACATACTTGAGTTTACTCACTTAGTATGTTTAGAATAATAAAGTATTCTGCACAGCTGTCTTGTCTTTCTTGTCCAGTTTGATTAACTGCCCGAATATCAGTTAGTTGGTTGTCAGTGGGATGATGATCAAATGTCGGAATGCATCCAGTCTCGTCATACACAAATACCTGTCGTGTGTTCCACAGTCTCACCACGCTTCTCCTGTCATAATGCTGCGAATCGAATATTTTCTAGTAGATGGAGGGGCATTCAGATTTGTCGTCTATCGTCGAGACTATGTACTCGCACGACAACACACTACACCGTCACAATCGTGATATGCATGAGGTAATAATTTTATAATGAATGAGAGCGCGTAACACATTAGTTCAAATGCCACACCCTCTCCTCTCGTGTGTATTTGACATGAGTTCATGGCAGTGGGCTGTATGCACAATGAATACAAATGAAAAGCATTGTGAAGATGTGATGCATGACCGACTGCTTCAATTGTGTGTACCAGCCAAATGAATCTACAGTTTACACAGTCTATGCGATCACTCATGGGAGCTTAGATGTCGGAGCAGATTTCATATGCGTCTCATTCTTCGCTGGTTGTCAAACTGTATTGTTGATCTCTTGATATTATTATTATTATTGTAGCCTTGTGTTCTTATTGGAACATAGGTCTTCAACTGCACGTCTCCACTTGCTTCTGTCTTCAGCTGTACTTTTCGCCTGCATCCATGTGAGTACATACTGTTTCATCTCCTCTTCACACGATCTCCTCCATGTCACCCTTGGACGTCCCACTCGCTGCTTCCCTTTCGGGTTCCACTCGAGCATTGGCCTGACGCGCGATGTCACCCAGCGGCCTCCTTAGCGAGTGTCCAATCCATCGTCACTTTCTCCTGCATATTTGTTGGACGATCGCTTCTTGATTTGTTCGTTCCCATAGTTTCTTGTTGGTGATTCTTTCCGGCTGGCCATCTGATCTTCAGTATAGAGTGAAGACAGTTGTTGATAAAGGTCTGCAACAGGCTGTTGGAAATATTCTTTGTGACCTGCCAAGTTGCTGATCCGTATAGAAGAACTAACTGGCTTGACGTTTGTATTGAAAATCCGAATTTTGTTGTTGATGCTGAGTGACGAAGATTTCCAGATTGGTTTCAGGTTGATGAATGTGTTTCTCGCCTTCCCGAATCTCGATTTGACATCCTCGTCCGTTCCTCCTGTAGTTTAGTTAATGGTCCCTAGATAAGCGAATGAAGTAACCTCTTTCAAATCCCTCCCGTTGATGATGATTGACGCTGGATGTTGCTGTTGTTGTTGTTGGTTGGTTGGTTATTTTCATAACATCCATCTTGTCTATGTTCACCTGGAGTCCTGTCTTTGCTGCTTCTTCGACCAGTTTGTCGATGTTTTCGCTTGTAAGTCTTCCATTTTGTGTGAAATCAAACATAAATCATCCGCAAAATCCAAGTCTTCTAGGTTCTTCACGTCGATCCAGGATATCCCTGTCTTCTCGTTTCCCACTGTCTGACGCATTATCCAGTCGACCACAATTAGGAATATCATTGGTGATAATAAGCACCCTTGTCTGACTCCTGTGTTTACTCCAAACGCCTCGCTGAATTTTCCGTTGTGGATCACTTGACATGTGCCGTTGTCGTACAGCTGTTGAATAAGATTGATGAATATTTGGGGCACGCCGTAGCACTCGAGTAGTTTCCAAATTACTTTGTGGTCAACGCTGTCGAAGGCCTTTTCAAAGTCTATGAAGTTGAGGTAGAGATTTGATTGCCATTCCATGCTTTGTTCGATGACGATGCGTAGAGTTGCAATTTGGTCAGAACATGATTTGCCTTTCCTGAATGCAGCTTGTTCTGGTCGGAATTCTGAATCCAGTGCGTCCTTTATTCTCTCCACGATGATGTGACTCAGAATTTTACTTGGCGTCAACAGGGGCATGATTCCTTGGCAGTTCTTGCAGAGTCCTAAGTCGCCCTTCTTTGGTAGTTTCACGAGGTAGCCTTTCCCCCAGTCAGTAGGCACCCTTCCCTCCTTCCAGACCTTTTGCAATAATGGAGTCAGCATATCCGCTGTTGTCTCTGGGTTCGCTTTCAGTGCTTCAGGAGGTATTCCATCTGGTCCAGCTGCTTTTCCAGCCTTCAGAAGCTTGATTGCGTTCGAGACTTCAGCCATCGTTGGAGGATTGTTGTCAACTTGCAGTTTTGTACGCGCTGTTGTTGGTATTTCAGGATGGGTTGCAGGTGATGGTCGGTTCAAGAGTCCTTTGAAGTGATCCACCCATTGTTTAATCTGTCTTTCTTCCTTGGTAATTGGGTTCCCTTGGCTGTCTTTTATAGATTTCACTTGTGTTGATCTCTTCCCGGATAGAGACTTGGTTATCTGATATAATGTGCATAGGTCCCTTTTTCCTGCTGCCTTCCCAGCTTCAGTGGCCAGATTGTCGTAGAATTGTCTTTTGTCCTTCCTGGCACTCTTCTTCACTTGTTTGTCCAGTGCTGTGGGTGTAAGACTGGACTTTCCGTTTGTTACAGTGATGCCATTTGATGATTATTAACTCTGCAACATGAACTGCAGTCAGAATAGAGTATTTCCATGTGAATCAGGAGGTGACTACAACAGGATCACAGTTATCATTAAGAAGTGGTGTAAATGCCTTTCTATGTATGGTGTGCATCGTTTCTCTGAGTCACACAGAGAAAACCGATACACTTTAGTGGCATCGAAACACAAGGTGACTTGAAATGTGTATTTCCTCCATTTAGTTCTCGTGTATTGAATTTTCATCAGATTGTCTTGGAAATATTCCTGTTCACATGACAATAATCCTTCAGAACGACTGGAGACAGGCCACAGTTCAAGTCCATTATCCAGACACTGAAGGACGAAACTACAAGGGGTACCTTCACTACAGATCAGATCAGAACGAAATCGGATACACCACGTGGTATCGCTGAGAAAACCTGTGTGGAAGAGCATTGGAACTCACTGAATGCTGGTGATGTTCGAATAGACGTGTGCAGCCATTCTCTAACATGTCAAATATTTATGATTAGTTTGTGTGTGAGTGTATATGAAATTTGTCAAACAAAAATACAATTAGTAAGATCTTTTGTTGGAGTTACGAAATACAGAAGGTGTTCGGAGAAATTGGATGTTGACATAAGCGGGTAGAAGCAAAAGTGATGAGTTGTCACAAACGATTGTTAAAGTAGAGTTACGTAATAACATACGTAGTGTCATGAAAGAGTTGTGCTCAGAGTGAACATGGAAACAAATAAAATACGGAATTACGCAGGAGTTTTAAGTAGTTAGAAAAAACAACAAGCAAAATTTAGGTGAAATCAACGGAGTTGTTACCGTGATAGTAGAAGTAGCTGAATAATTTTCTTATGTCTTCATAGTTCTGCTTCTTCTAGATGAATGGCTAGGACTCCCGAAATGCAAAGAAGACAGAAACGTATTGTCTTTGGCAGGTTGTTCTTCACTTTGTAGATTACTTTAAAGGAGGAGGCGTTTGTTGAGATGGAATGACCAGTGGTGACGAGATGTTCGATTACTGTGCTCCTCATACGGCTTCTTCTTCGTCTCTACAGCCACACCGGATGGCGTTCTTTGAACCTTTCAGACAGGGTGCGCGTTGAACGGCTGATATACCTGGCTTCACAGCAACAGGTGAACTGATATATACACATGGAAGTGGTCGGGTGCGAGATCTTGTCGTTCGGGTTTCTGTAGATCAGTGGGCGACTGGAGATGACTACTCTCAGTGTTGCCGCGAAGAACGTTTATCTTAACGAAGTGGAATTTCTCCTCTTAAGGACATCACTGAGTGGATCACCTTTGAAGTCGAGTTTCATGTAAATTATCCTTTTTGGCATGGATAGCGTCTCTTGCTTTTTGACTTTCTGTTTGATGCTTTTGTCTATGAATCTTGGTGGATATCCGTTCTGTGTGAGGATTTCTTTCAGGAAGTGCAGTTCATCTTCCGATGTATCAGAGCTGCAGATGTGTTGGACGCGGGTAGCAAGAGATTTAATTAGGTTTATTTTTCGACTGATTACTGCCCAGCTGTAGGAGCTTGTCAGTTGTCCGTTCCATGTGGGTTTCCTATGGATGAACCTACTTAAAGTTCCGTCAGCTGTTCTACGTTTAACATCCAGAGAAGGAATTTTAGATCTGTTTTCTACGTCAAGAGCAAACTTTGCAGCTGAATGGCAGTTGATGAATATTTGCAGTAGCTGAATAAGATGGTGACCATCCTCACAGATAATAAAGAGGTCGTCGACATATATAGCACATAGTTGGAAATTATCAGTGGTTGATCTGAATGGGCCATTGTTGTTGTTGTTGTTGTTGTTGTTGTCTTTTACCCACAGTTTGATTAACCTCCTGCCTTGTTAGTTAGGTGTCTATGTGACGATTGTCGATTGCTTTCTCGTCGCGCACTGAAACCAGTCGTCTTTCACAGTCTTACTATCTCCACTTATAATCCTCGCAATATTATCTGTTGTGAAGTGTTAAGGATTATTCGCCTTTCATCACCATACCGCAAAAGTAAACATTTTGCTTGACTCTTTCATCAAGCATACAGGTGATACTCGACACTTCTGTGAAATATGACGCTTCACGAACAATTCCCATATTATACAGTGAATCGAATGATTCGGGGGTCAATTGCCAAGAGACTGTGGAGGCTGTGAAGGTATGAAATAGCAGATTGAGAAGACATCAAGATAACCAGTAAGAGACATAATGTATCATGTGAAATATCTGTGAGAAAGCAACGATTCGGAGGATGCGGATGATGAAGGTGAGTCTTTTTGAAGATACACTTGATGTGTTTTTTGTGAATATGTACATTGCCCTGCATAAGAAGAGGTGATTACTTTCATGCCGTATAATCTGTCTTCCCCAGTCACTAATTGGTTATTCAGTTCACCCAAGGATATAGCCACTATAATTGTTGTCTTTCATATTGCTGTGTGGAACTTGAGCTATCTCCCAACTATCAAGCAATAAATATCCTCTCCTCACTGTTATTCGAGCCTCACAACACACGTAGATGTGAGTTGATGATGAAAATGACATTCCGATCGACAGCGACTGGAGACATATTCAATGGATGCAATACCGACATTGTGCAGAATTCATGCAAGCGATTTGTGGTCTGCTGCACGTCTGCAGCATCAACATCTGATCACCGCCGGTAGATTGCAGTGATGATTGTAAATGTGGGATTGGTGAAGATTTGGCATCACGGTGTTTCTCTTTCAATGAACATTTATCTGATGGTGACCAGCAGATATTCTGCAGTGAGATTTCTGTCACACAAGCACGTTGTCAGTTTGAGGAAATGGTGAGCCTTGGAAACAATCATCTGATTCAAATACTAGTACTTTATCGATGAACGCATAATGGAAGATTATTCACCAGTAGTATTGGCTCGGGTTTAAAGAAGAAGCTTATTATTATTGAAGGGATGACAAGCTATGAAGCCCAGATAGCCTGTTAGCTTGCAGGTAACATTGCACAATCTTGCGGAGTGTGAAACACTCCTATCAATTATTATGCCGTATTTGGATAGCATTATTAGAAGACGGAGATTATCTGAAAAATGAGTGATGTATTTGCGCTTTGCATTTCGAACAATCTGATCCCTCACACATTTACTTGTCAAGTCGATAAATATGAAAACGTTAAATTAAACAAAGTGACTAAAAAACAAGGATTTAAGAATGATTAACACAGGGTTTGGTAATCCAATCAGATAAGGATTACCAAGGTGGGTTAAGAGTAATAATAAACTGTTTTTCAATACACAGGTGGGGCGCAAGTTTATGAATAACTATTGTCTCAGCGTATTTCAATAGGCGCCCTTGACTGTTTATATAGATGACCTAAAAGTCTGAGTTAACATCAATCGTATGGTTCATCTCGATTAGGTGTTTAGCTATAGACGAAGTTGGCAGTCTGTGTATTGAAAAACAGTTTATTATTACTCTTAACCCACCTTGGTAATCCTTATCTGATTGGATTACCAAACCCTGTGTTAATCATTCTTAAATCCTTGTTTTTTAGTCACTTTGTTTAATTTAACGTTTTCATATTTATCGACTTGACAAGTAAATGTGTAAGGGATCAGATTGTTCGAAATGCAAAGCGCAAATACATCACTCATTTTTCAGATAATCTCCGTCTTCTAATAACGCTATCCAAATTTATAAAAGGGACTAATTGTTTTATATTATGCCATAGTCTATTTCGACTGCTTCGTGACAATAAGTGTGCGACTGATGATAATTGTGATGTTTTGAAATCATGGAAAAGCAGCTGCAGTTGTGTTCAAATTAATCCAAGCATTTCAAATAAATTCTTCTAGGAAAAGCTGCATAATATTTCGTGAACAATTTTGATGTGGTTGTGTTCTCTGAGCTGGATAGTTAATTTGCGAAGCTGTTATCACCGTACTACCTGACATCTTCAGCGCATACTTCAATTTCTTGAAGTGAACTTCTAGATTTCTCACGGAGTTTATTAATCATCTCTCCCGGTGACCTTGGACGTGGCTGGTTGTTTTTGTGTGTTTTTACACCTTCTAGGCCACTCGTATTGGAATTGATTGTTTCTTTGACTTGAACTTTAACCCTTTGTGTATGAGGTTTCTTTCTTATCGGTTGATTAATTCTGTCAATCTCGACGTGTCTATTGATTGATGATTCACTGGAATACCAAGCTCCTAAAAATTCTCTAGCATTCTTGTTGTTTCCTCTGTCTAATATTTGAAGGTTGGTTGTCCCAATCGAATTGATGCCCGTGGTTGTCTGTATGTAGTGATATGAGGGAGTGGATGTCATGTCTTTTGATGGCTAGCTTATGTTCGTGGATACGCAGGCGAAGGGGGCGTCCATCTTGGCTAACGTAGTGCTTTTCGCAGTTGTTACACACAAAAACAATCAATCACATCCAAGGTCACCGGGAGAGATGATTAATAAACTCGGTGAGAAATCTAGAAGCTCACTTCAAGAAATTGAAGTATGCGCTGAAGATGTCTCCTAGTAGAGTGATGAAAGCTTTGCAAATTAACTATCCAGCTCGAAGAACACAACCACATCAAAATCATCCATCTGAGCTACAAACCTACTCCACGATTTCGTGAGCAATGTTTAAAATAGCATCTACGAATACACATTCCGTTGCACATCCAACGACGTTGCATGGATAAGCACAGTGGATGAGTTCCATTTAGGTATTCCTCTGTTAGTTTGCAAGACAAATACATCTTCACACTGCAAATCCTGACCGCGTGATTATCAACATATGCTGGCATTATTACTATAATATCAATAATGACTAGGATAGTGAGAATCATCCTGTCTAGCCAATTCATCCGTTGGTGTAGGTGAAGAGTCAGAAGCTAATATTTCAGCGAATGAAGCTGATGATGAAACCAGTGTACTCTGTCACTCATACATCCGATTAGTTGTATGTGTGACCGACAATCTCCGAGGATATCATACAGGATTTGTTTTCAGTCTGTTGATCAATGATTTACCCAGAATCAGTCAGCTGAATCTATATGTCATTCGACTGAGTGTCGAGAATATGAAGAGGAGTAATCCGCACAAATTTGACGTGTATGTGAGTATGTAGAGTATCACGGAATTCGGTCGAATTTACTGAACCTTCAAGAATTGATTTGTTTATCTCTGGGGT
This sequence comes from Trichobilharzia szidati, assembly GCA_944472155.2. Classification (NCBI taxonomy): domain Eukaryota; kingdom Metazoa; phylum Platyhelminthes; class Trematoda; order Strigeidida; family Schistosomatidae; genus Trichobilharzia; species Trichobilharzia szidati. The sequence continues at coordinate 91,141,721 of OX235272.1, forward strand.
CGAAGCACGCAGTGGACATTTGGATTTTCCAAAGCCAAGAATGCGACGGTTTCGCTGTGGTGTGATTGTGTATTTCTACACCCTCTCCATTGCATCGAAGTTAAATACCATTATGTGTTGCAATTTGTAGTGTTCATTGAGCTGGTTGGTTTAGTTGCGGAGCTTTCGTCGTCCTCCATCTGGATAACCTCTTCAGCGTAATTTGTAGCATAAAGTGAACTGATTTAAATTTTTCATGAGTGATAGAATTGCGTCTCCTGTTAACCATCTTTACATATGTAGCGATCATTTTTAATTGACTAGGATTTAATAATTGGTGGAGGGGTTGCACAATTATTGTGGTTACAAAACAAACAACAAGTTTAGTTCTCGGGAATACGTACTTCATCGGAAGTAGGTCATTTTGGGTTAATGCAAGTCGTATGATGGTGGATATATTGTCATGTGTGTGAGAAAGTCTGTCGTCACATGTTAGATAGTACGTATCTCATTATTCACTAATGTGAAATGAGAGTAATCATTTCAGTCTCTCGCGTGATAGAAGAGTAAAACGTGCCACATTGTCATTGAATCGTTCTTTGGGGAGTGGGAAATTCCCTTGTGTATATGTTAGTTATTTCAACCTGAAGACTTTAGTCATCGAAGCCGAATTCAAGAATTTAAGCACAGCTATTTATGATAGCGAATAAATCAGTCGGAACTGCTTAAGCAATTGATGATGGTATTCATAGTGGAAATTTAGACCAGTTGATAAACAAGCAATTATTTGATGGCTATAACACGGGGCTGAATGTGATTAGCGAATGATTGATTTCGATTCATCTTATCACTGTAAATTCGGTTATACTTCACTGGAACCGGCTGTGAATGCAAATGACAGCAATAGCTTTGGCTGAAACACTATTTCAGCATGGGGTAAGAGAAGATAAATGGATGGATGTCTGGTAGTACTGTGTTACGACCTGATTTGGAAAACGGTTATGAGCGGATTGTATAGGTTAGGCGGATGGTTATATAACTCGTGGGAATAATTTCATACTGCGTGCACATCGGAATGAAACATCAGCCAATTGAAAGTGATTGCACCAATCGAAACCTGCAGATGACAATGATAGTGTGGATGAGGTTCAACTCAGAAGAAAGACAAATTATCAAGATTCAATTGACGAAGATCTGTGAACGTCAGAATGGTGATATACAGGTAAATAGTAGTGGAAAGCACTTAAAAAATAGTTGAAACGCTCAAATGAATATCAATACTGCGAACAGATTGTTCAGGAAGTTCTATTCACATCAATCATTCTGTCACAAACAGTGGCTTTATGAATGAATCATTGAAACTGTTCGTCCATCAGAAATAGCATTCAAGATCACTCAGATTCCTTACTGGCAGTATTCTTGTGTGCTAGGAAATCACCATGTTCCAAATTCTAGCTGCTATTCAACAGATATTTTTTATATATTCTAGGATGGATTTTCTTGTAGTCCTTGATGATGCCTTCTTGTTGGTGCTTTGATTAAATTTTAAACACTTTTGTTAACATTTTGTGGATACGCATTCTTTTCGAAGACGGAAAGTAGGTACTTCTCTTTTATACTTCTCAAAGCCCAATGACCCATGAAATCTAACTTCTGCCAATTTGTGACATAGCGCGACCACAAAATCCCTACAAAACCAATACCTTTATATCCAACTTCTGATCCGGTTATCGATAGTACAAACTGGCGTTCTCTTCCCAATAGGATTATGCATCTGCAATCTCTCCTATCATCTGATACTTATCACAACACTGCTATAACCACACTACGCGAAACATGGCTGCATGAACTCCATGGTGATAATCTCGTCTGACTCAATGATTTCACACTACTCAGACAAGACCGACTATGTTCGAAAAAGAAAGGCGGAGGAGGAACTGCGACTTTAATTCATCCCCAGTAGTCGATTCCAAACAAGGTATGTTCTACATTCTCTAGTGACTTGATTGGTTGTATTGCTGTCAAATGTCGTCCAAAACACTTGTCAAAGTATAAATACATTTTCATCTCAATTTTCATTTATGTTACGCCTGGCTTTGCTGTCTCAGATCTATCTGATTTTGACAATGAATCCACTATATTTGCTGCTTCTCATCTTGAGAACTCTCTGTCAATAGTCTCTGTTGACTTCAATTCTGGCGACTCTTCCTTCCTTGGATCACTTACCCATGTAAATATTGTCAACTTTGCCACTCGCCTAGACAAAACGCTGGATTCAATGTTCACAAGTGATGTTCAAAATTAATGAAGCAGGCAAACCTGGTCCCATAAAAAAATCAGTTCATTGTATTATAAATATTTGAGTGTTGCCCAAAATATAAAACAAATCACACTCAAGTGTCTTTTCACACCTTTCCAAAAGAACCCAGCAGAGATGATACTCACAGGATGATATACATGAACTTAGAGACATGCCAAGTGGAAATAACTGAGAACTATTCACTGAGCACACACTGAATGATACAAACACAAATATTACAGACTATCTTAAGTTCTGCCTCGACGTATGTTGCCCTGAACAGACGCTATTTAACAGAGTTGACTGTTTCACTTCGACTCATTTCAAAACGTTACGAAGAGCAGAAAAGCGACTGTACAAGTCTGAGGACAAATCTGATCTAAAAACGATAAACATCCTGAACAAGTCAGAAATCCTAAGGTTGAATATCATTTGTAACCAATGATTCGTGTCTCGTAAAACTCGCTGAAACATGTGGAAACGTTTCAGCGAAATTACAGGTTGTGGTAAGCACTGTATCAATGTCCCCTCTGATGATGCAAATACTCCCAACAAATCTTTCACACGCTGTCCTAAAGATGCTTATGTATCCAATATCACAAGCAACAAAGCCAGTGACTTTCATGGCTTCAACACTTATTATGCTCTTGAATGTTCGAAATCTCGAAAACCTTCCAGGCGTGTAGGTCGTGATGGCGTACTTGTTGTTGTTCTCAGGAGATGTGCTCACATTTTATGCTACGCACTTACAAACATATTCAATACTTCCTTCTACAGTAATATTGTATCTGCTGAGTGGAAAGACAATAAAATCATCCCTGTACCCACATCAAGTTCTAGTAGTTTTGTTGAATATAGATCCATCGCTATCAACTCTCATTTCGGAAATCAATGGAGAGATTAATCCAACTAAACCATTTACCCCCCTTGAAAATTTTAATGATCCCAAACAGTCTGCTTATAAGCAGGGAAGGAGTAGGTTGGCTGCTGCCGCTGTATTACATTACAACATTGTCTCCTCTTTAGACAAAGGGGACAAATATGTACGTTGTACCTTCCTAGACCACACATCTACTTTTGATTATGTATCTAGACGCCTTCTGTTAGATAGCCTTTCCCTCACACAAACCGAGTCCTGAGCTGTTAACCAGTTGCATTTCTTATTTCTCAAATAGAATGCAACATACTGTATATAAAGGTGAATCTCCCTCTGCCTTGCTTACTGAAGCTGGTGATTCTCAGGGTGCTATTCTCCTTTCTTTTCTTTATTCTTACATCACTTAACTCTCTCAAATGAAGTCAACTTCATCGAATACGCTGATCATGTGACTGTCTCGCTTCCTGTGAATTCCCAATCGGACTGTTTGAAACTTAATTGCCTTTTGTCAGACATCAGTCAATGGTCTAAGCTAGATAGTCTTACGCTGAACCCCTCAAAATGCCACAATTCTCCCTTAGACATGAACATGATCTGCAACGACTGGTTAGCAAACACATTGCTTGTAGCCTAGAGGGGAATGCAATAGTAACTACGTCTAGCACAAAATACCACGGTATAGTTCTATCCTCTGGCTTCACTTGGTCATCCCGAATATTTTATCGATCTCCAAGAAAATGCTCCCTCTAACCTGCTACATCGAGAGGCTAAGACAGTCTGGAATCATTCAACCTCTCATTTACAACCTGTAAACTCTTGAATCTTACTTGTTGTGCTTCACTTCTCCCCCTCAGTTTCTCCTGGTCTACTGAAAACGGACTGTGTCATTTTGAGAAGGGGATTAGAGGTTGTCAGTAGGGCAAGAGGTGTGCAAATTAGTCAGCTTGTCACCACATTAGTTGATAGACATCTAAACTCATGCGCGGAATGGACTAAGTCTATATTGAATGACACTCAACACCTCCTCTATTCCCAACTCTTCCCTTGTACCTCATCTGGTACAAGTAGAAATCAGTACAGACGATTAAACGCTCGTACTACCAAGCATAGAAACTCAACGATGCCATATTTAGCCAGCTCGAGCTCCATACAATAGAGGCGATTTAAAGCGTGAAACTTATGAATCGCTCGCTATGTTGTCAGCAAAATAATTGGCTCTTTTATTATTATCTCCTATTTGTAATCTAAGGTGACACTGCCTCAACTCACTGACAATCTTGGCTACTAACCTTGTTATTATTTACAATTGTTTGGTATATGTATGATTTCAGTGTCACTACAAATACCAAATAAGAACTGCCATCAATAATCCCGTAATATTATCCTTATGATTGTTTTTAATGGTATTCCATATAACTGGTTGCAATATTGTACGAAATGCTGAAACTTCCCTACTGAAACATGAGTAGTGCTTTGAGATAATGCAAACTATTATTACAATTAATATTACCATAGTGGTAAGCTATGTTCAACCGAAAAATGACAGTACACCATTGCACAGGTGATGGAAGAAGATATGTCATCTGTATTTATGATGTATAGATATCTTCAAAGTATTCTGGTTGCCTTCTGAAATATTGCTTTGGAGATGAAGTGTTATTCCGACAATCTCCTCTCCTGATTCACGTTCGTTCTAAAAGTGTTCAGGCTTCATTTCGACTGACCCACTTCAGAATAGTCAACTCATGCTCGATGTGTCACGCTCCATCAACAGTTCACAATATTTCATATTCAAGTAATTTTCCATGATCTATTGATTCTTCCGAATTTGTACTGTTTGCGTGCTTATCGCATTTTGTGTGTGTGAGTGTGCTGAGTGTAGGCATGCTCATGGTATTAACGTGAAAGATATAGTGAAACTGAGTGCTGTGTGGTCAAAACGCACGTTAACAAATAGGACTGAATATGTGTCATCGACATGTCCAGGTAGTGTTAGACAGAGTTCTTTACGAAGACATCATCGACGTCACAGTATGGCGAACTGATACGATTGCAGATGAGATTTGACAGCCAGGAATGAGTCTAATGTCTTTGATATCTGAGTCTGTAACCAAGATCCCATTAGTGCTTGAGTAGAATACATAAACTATCGGGTTCATTTGGTCGGTAGACACAATGAAAGCAGTCAATCACACGTCACATCTTCCTAATACCTCTCATTCACGTAAACGGCTGCTTCATTGTACATAGAGCACACTGCCATGAACTCGTGTCAAATACACAAGGGAAGAGAAGACATCGCATTATAGACGAATAATCCGAAATGTTTCACAACTCACTGAAAGCGATCAGATTCCTACAGTTAAGTGCGACTGCAGATAGCCAGACGTAGGAAGAAACGAAAAGTATTTGTGCATGACGAGACTGGATGCATTCGGACAATTCATAATCATCTCAAAGGTGACCAAATAAGTAATGAGACAGGCAGTTCGCCAAACTGGACGAGAAGGACAACACAGCTGTGCAGAATACTTTATTATTCTAAACTTACAAAGTGAGTAAACTGAAGTATGCAATAGTGCAGAAGAGAACACATCGTTACAAAATGTATACTCGTGGCGTCAGAATATTTTCATCGTCAGGAATTGCAACTTCATCCAAATTTCATGAAAACATGCTTATTGGTATAAAACCCAACTATAAAACAAGAAAAGAAAGAGGAACAGTAAGAACTTTCTGCAGTCTCATCCGATGGCGAAATAAAACAACAGTTAGTTGTCTGACACTCACCAGTAGTGTGTGGATTAGCGACAACCTCTACATAATATATTATGAAGAGAAGCAGGATTGAGTAGAGCAAGTGGAAGCACACTTTGACTTGGTTCACCTGCAACACTCAGTCTAACTAACTCATCATATCCTCACATACCTGATAATTCGGCATCCCGGACGACCAACACAGCAATATGCACAATTTATCACTAACGAGTAACACGCATCTCAACTCATTTATATATGGAAGTCGTGGAAGGGGGGAGACAGCGATTGTAGTTATGGGAAAAATCACGAATTCGTGTGAGATTTGTCCTCAGCAATGCCTACTTCATTGAGGTTATGCAAATGGTGTGATGATAAATATCTTCTCATGTGTGTGTGTGTGTGTGTGTGTGAGAAAGCCTGTCCTCAATTATTGGAAAGTACACTTCTCATTATTGAGCATGTAGTGTGCAAGTAATTATCTCAGTGTCTCCTATGAAAATGGATTTCTCCAGTGAAAGTAGGGTGAAACCTCCGATTTCGTAAGTGAATCGTTGTTTGTGGAGTGGGGAGCTGTTTCAGTTTCCCGAGTGACAGCATCAAGGGATGCAAGGTGGTGATTGTGCGTAGAGATTCTCGGTGGAGCAATCAAGGATGGATTTGAGTGAGTTTACATGGATGTACAGGGAACGCAGTCTCATACTTCTATGTTGATTAATCGAAGAATCAAGAAATATGTCATGATATATTATTCTCGAATTCGTTGGACAAATAAATTTCCATGCTGCGGACGTGTTTTACAATGTGGCATCTCAACGATTTTTATGCTGTATCAAACCGATCCTCTGATTCATGTGGCACAGGAACAGGCTGACTTGACTGCAAGCGTCTGTGTAATAAGTTGTCTCATTTCACCTTCCACACACTTTTATTTGCATCAACATATGTGAAATGTGAACATGTGGGAAGAAGCATGAACACAACGACCAGAACTGCTACTACTACTACTACTAGTGTAACGCGCGAATACTGTAGCATTTGTTAACAGGAATGTTTGAATGGTGAATTGTGTAGAGTTGTGACTAAATACGGAAACCACACATTGCAATCTACACTCGCACTCTTTCTCAAGGTTTTCAACTTCATTTCTAGGAATCTTTGCACTGGATGATGATCTGAGTTCACATCTGCTCCACTTCTCGAATTTGTGTCCAACAGGCCAGTTGCTTCTCCACTTTCTTGAGCACTGTTCAGATACAGTCTATCTGGTTTGTGGTGTTTCCGTCAGGTGAAGTTCATGTTGCTTAGTGCATATCCTTGTGCTTGTACACGTTGCCTCCGATCATGAAATCATTGAAGGCGCACATGTCTATGAAGAGTTCTGTGCTCTCATTCATTTCTCCGAGCCACAGCCTCTCGACCCATGTTGATTTCTCCCCCTGTATTGTCTGCTCTCAGTTCGGCTTGCTTTCCCATCGCCCATAAGGATTTTAGTGTTGCCATTTGGGATGTTGTCCATTAGTCTGAGTATTTGTCCACAAAACTGTTCCTTCTTCTCTTGTTCTGAATGTCTGTTGCACTGTGCGTAGCATTTGATAATTTTGATCTTCAATCATTCCCTTCGTCCTTTCGAGTTGAATCTTGCTGTCGTGATCCCGCATTAGGAGATTAGTTTCGACTGCATTACGGATTCGGCTGCCACTGCTGACAGCATAATGGCCACTGAGTGCCTCAGTGTGCCAATAGATATCGTCTAGGTTGGTGACCGAGGTGGACTACTGAGTCGCCAGTTGAAAATTTTGATAGTCCATTCCATCCATTTATTTAATCTATTATCGCAGATTCGCAGGACCTCTAAACCACATCTTCTCATTTATTGGTCTGCCCGGACAGCATTCCAAGGTTTTCTAATGGTTCTCTAACCAATGTAAACTCATGATGAAATCCTCCAACCAATCAAAAAGATATAAAGGCATCTGATTCAGAGCAGGCTGTCACCCACCATGATGCTTTTTCATAGCTATCCTACAACCTTTAAAGTCACTTGGATTTAGGTCTTTTAAGAACTCTGGAGAGTATGTGATACAATTTAATGTCATATATTTGATAAACAATAGTGAAATACGATTATTCAGATGGAATATGTGGGTGCAAGAATATGTAGCCCAACATTCAAACAGACCCCAAAATGTATGTGCTATTTTAAACATGGAATCCATCGATTCTTCGAGACCATAATGTGATATGTCTCACGTATACAGAGCAACAACAAGATCTGCTATATCAAACAATGTTCCGAAACTTGTTTCGGCTTCTTCAGTGCACAATCCATTGATGTGCAATCACCTAGGTATATTTCTTCTATTCTTTCCAACGCTGGAGTGCTACAGCTTGCTTGAACTCTGTTAAACAATGTCTGCTTACAGTTTCTTTTGTGAGTAATTGGATTATTGCTAGTATATTTGAGTATTTGATGTGTGTGCGCTGATTTTCTGTATGCTTGTGTTTATAAATTTCCTGTGTTGGTTCTCCTGATTCAGATGTGTAATTCTCCTTCTCTCCTGAATTTGATGTCTTCAAATATATTTTGTAGTGTAATTTATGGGTATATTGCAAATCATTTCTTTTAATTATTACAAATGTATCATCAACGTAAGGTACCCGGACTTTTGGTTTAATGATAGGTAGAGCTAATAATTGTAATCTTTGCATGACGGCTTCAGCTATTAATCCTAACATGGGAGATCCCATCGGTGTTGCTTTCATCTGTTCGTTGATTTGAGTACTGAACTGGAAATATGCCGTAAGACTTAATTCTATGAGTTCTATCCAAGTTGAATATTGTATTTCTATGTTTTCATCAATATAGAGAAATTGTTGCATAGTTTCTGTCAATAGTTTCAGACTAATTGAAGTATATAATGCTGTGACATCAAACGACACCATTATTTCATTATCATTATCCACGTGAATGTCTCTGAGTTTCTCTAAACATTGGATTGACCGATTGATATAATGGTCGCTTGATTCTGTTAGGTATTTTAATTTGCTTTAGATAGATTTTCTTTAGATACATTATATGTTGGTGTTCTAAGAAGCGAAACGATTGATCGTAAGGGAATGTTTGGTTTGTGTAGTTTTGTTCTACCATGACTACAGTAGCAATAACGGAATTTCCCACAAAAAAAACTGTGTGCAGACATTGTTTGAAAGAGCTCAAACACACTGTAGCACTCCAGCGTTGAAAAGAATCGAAGAAAAATACCTACTTACCGTCTTCGAAAAGAATGCATATCCACAAAATTTCATCAAAAATGTTTAAAATCGAGTCAACACACTAACAAGATACCATCATCATCATCATATATTTCCTGATTCTTCGATTAACCAACATAGAAGTATGAGACTGCGTTCCCAGTACATCCATGTAAACTCACTCAAATCCATCCTTGATTGCTCCACCGAGAATCTCTACGCACAATCACCACCTTGCATTCCTTGATGCTGTCACTCGGGAAACTGAAACAGCTCCCCACTCCACGAACTACAATTCACTTACGAAATCGGAGGTTTCACCCTACTTTCACTGGAGAAATCCATTTTCATAGGAGACACTGAGATAATTACTTGCACACTACATGCTCAATAATGAGAAGTGTACTTTCCAATAATTGAGGACAGGCTTTCTCACACACACACACATGAGAAGATATTTATCATCACACCATTTGCATAACCTCAATGAAGTAGGCATTGCTGAGGACAAATCTCACACGAATTCGTGATTTTTCCCATAACTACAATCGCTGTCTCCCCCCTTCCACGACTTCCATATATAAATGAGTTGAGATGCGTGTTACTCGTTAGTGATAAATTGTGCATATTGCTGTGTTGGTCGTCCGGGATGCCGAATCATCAGGTATGTGACGATATGATGAGTTAGTTAGACTGAGTGTTGCAGGTGAACCAAGTCAAAGTGTGCTTCCACTTGCTCTACTCAATCCTGCTTCTCTTCATAATATATTATGTAGAGGTTGTCGCTAATCCACACACTACTGGTGAGTGTCAGACAACTTACTGTTGTTTTATGTCGCCATCGGATGAGACTGCAGAAAGTTCTTACTGTTCCTCTTTCTTTTCTTGTTTTATAGTTGGGTTTTATACCAATAAGCATGTTTTCATGAAATTTGGATGAAGTTGCAATTCCTGACGATGAAAATATTCTGACGCCACGAGTATACATTTTGTAACGATGTGTTCTCTTCTGCACTATTGCATACTTCAGTTTACTCACTTTGTAAGTTTAGAATAATAAAGTATTCTGCACAGCTGTGTTGTCCTTCTCGTCCAGTTTGGCGAACTGCCTGTCTCATTACTTATTTGGTCACCTTTGAGATGATTATGAATTGTCCGAATGCATCCAGTCTCGTCATGCACAAATACTTTTCGTTTCTTCCTACGTCTGACTATCTGCAGTCGCACTTAACTGTAGGAATCTGATCGCTTTCAGTGAGTTGTGAAACATTTCGGATTATTCGTCTATAATGCGATGCCTTCTCTTCCCTTGTGTATTTGACACGAGTTCATGGCAGTGTGCTCTATGTACAATGAAGCAGCCGTTTACGTGAATGAGAGGTATTAGGAAGATGTGACGTGTGATTGACTGCTTTCATTGTGTCTACCGACCAAATGAACCCGATAGTTTATGTATTCTACTCAAGCACTAATGGGATCTTGGTTACAGACTCAGATATCAAAGTCATTGGACTCATTCCTGGCTGTCAAATCTGATCTGCAAACTTATCAGTTCGCCATACTGTGACGTCGATGATGTCTTCGTAAAGAACTCTGTCTAACACTACCTGGACCTATCGATGACACATATTCAGTCCTATTTGTTAACGTGCGTCTTGACCACACAGCACTCAGTTTCACTATATCTTTCACGTTAATACCATGAGCATGCCTACACTCAGCACACTCACACACACAAAATGCGATAGGCATGCAAACAGTACAAATTCGGAAGAATCAATAGATCATGGAAAATTACTTGAATATGAAATATCGTGAACTGTTGATGGAGCGTGACACATCGAGCATGAGTTGACTATTCTCAAGTGGGTCAGTCGAAATGAAGCCTGAACACTTTTAGAACGAACGTGGATCAGGATAGGAGATTGTCGGAATAACACTTCATCTCCAAAGCAATATTTCAGAAGGCAACCAGAATACTTTGAAGATATCTATACATCATAAATACAGATAACATATCTTCTTCCATCAACTATGCAATGGTGTACTGTCATTTTTCGGTTGAACATAGCTTACCACTATGGTAATATTAATTGTAATAATAGTTTGCATTATCTCAAAGCACTACTCATGTTTCAGTAGGGAAGTTTCAGCATTTCGTACAATATTGCAACCAGTTATATGGAATACCATTAAAAACAATCATAAGGATAATATTACGGGATTATTGATGGCAGTTCTTATTTGGTATTTGTAGTGACACTGAAATCATACATATACCAAACAATTGTAAATAATAACAAGGTTAGTAGCCAAGATTGTCAGTGAGTTGAGGCAGTGTCACCTTAGATTACAAATAGGAAATAATAAAAGAGCCAATTATTTTGCTGACAACATAGCGAGCGATTCATAAGTTTCACGCTTTAAATCGCCTCTATTGTATGGAGCTCGAGCTGGCTAAATATGGCATCGTTGAGTTTCTATGCTTGGTAGTACGAGCGTTTAATCGTCTGTACTGATTTCTACTTGTACCAGACGAGGTACAAGGGAAGAGTTGGGAATAGAGGAGGTGTTGAGTGTCATTCGATATAGACTTAGTCCATTTCGCACATGAGTTCAGATGTCTATCAACTAATGTGGTGACAAGCTGACTAATTTGCACACCTCTTGCTCTACTGACAACCTCCAATCCCCTTCTCAAAATGACACAGTCTGTTTCCAGTAGACCAGGAAAAACTGAGGGGGAGAAGTAGAGCACAACAAGTAAGATTCAAGAGTTTACAGGTTGTAAATGAGAGGTTGAATGATTCCAGACTGTCTTAGCCTCTCGATGTAGCAGGTTAGAGGGAGCATTTTCTTGGAGATCGATAAAATATTCGGGATGACCAAGTGAAGCCAGAGGATAGAACTGTACCGTGGTATTTTGTGCTAGACGTAGTTACTATTGCATTCCCCTCTAGGCTACAAGCAATGTGTTTGCTAACCAGTCGTTGCAGATCATGTTCATGTCTAAGGGAGAATTCTGGCATTTTCAGGGGTTCAGCGTAAGACTACTTAGCTTAGACCATTGACTGATGTCTGACAAAAGGCAATTAAGTTTCAAACAGTCCGATTGGGAATTCACAGGAAGCGAGACAGTCACATGATCAGCGTATTCGATGAAGTTGACTTCATTTGAGAGAGTTAAGTGATGTAAGAATAAAGAAAAGAAAGGAGAATAGCACCCTGAGAATCACCAGCTTCAGTAAGCAAGGCAGAGGGAGATTCACCTTTATATACAGTATGTTGCATTCTATTTGAGAAATAAGAAATGCAACTGGTTAACAGCTCAGGACTCGGTTTGTGTGAGGGAAAGGCTATCTAACAGAAGGCGTCTAGATACATAATCAAACATAGATGTGTGGTCGAGGAAGTTACAAAGTACATATTTGACCCCTTAGTCTAAAGAGGAGACAATGTTGTAATGTAATACAGCGGCAGCAGCCAAACTACTCCTGCCCTGCTTATAAGCAGACTGTTTGGGATCATTCAAATTTTCAAGGGGGGTACATGGTTTAGTTGGATTAATTTCTCCATTGATTTCCGAAATGAAAGTTGATAGCGATGGATCTATATTCAACAAAACTACTAGAACCTGATGTAGGTACAGGGATGATTTTATTGTCTTTCCACTCAGCAGATACAATATTACTGGAGAAGGAAGTATTGAATATGTTTGTAAGTGCGTAGCATAAAATGTGAGCACATCTCCTGAGAACAACAACAAGTACGCCATCACGACCTACACGCCTGGAAGGTTTTCGAGATTTCGAACATTCAAGAGCATAATAAGTGTTGAAGCCATGAAAGTCACTGGCTTTGTTGCTTGTGATATTGGATACATAAGCATCTTTAGGACAGCGTGTGAAAGATTTGTTGGGAGTATTTGCATCATCAGACGGGACATTGATACAGTGCTTACCACAACCTGTAATTTCGCTGAAACGTTTCCACATGTTTCAGCGAGTTTTACGAGACACGAATCATTGGTTACAAATGATATTCAACCTTAGGATTTCTGACTTGTTCAGGATGTTTATCGTTTTTAGATCAGATTTGTCCTCAGACTTGTACAGTCGCTTTTCTGCTCTTCGTAACGTTTTGAAATGAGGCGAAGTGAAACAGTCAACTCTGTTAAATAGCGTCTGTTCAGGGCAACATACGTCGAGGCAGAACTTAAGATAGTCTGTAATATTTGTGATTGTATCATTCAGTGTGTGCTCAGTGAATAGCTCCCAGTTAGTTCCACTTGGCATGTCTCCAAGTTCATGTATATCATCCTGTGAGTATCATCTCTGCTGGGTTCTTTTGGAAAGGTGTGAAACGACACTTGAGTGTGATTTGCTGTATATTTTGGGCAACACTCGAATATGTATAACACAATGAACTGACTTTTTTATGGGACCAGGTTTGCCTGGTTCAATAATTTTGAACATCACTTGTGAACACTGAATCCAGCGTTTTGTCAAGTCGAGTGGCAAAGTTGACAATATTTACATGGGTAAGTGATCCAAGGAAGGAAGAGTCGTCAGAATTGAAGTCAACAGTGACTATTGACAGAGAGTTCTCAAGATGAGAAGCTGCAAATATAGTGAATTCATTGGCAAAATCAGATAGATCTGAGACAGCAAAGCCAGGCGTAACATAAATGAAAATTGAGATGAAAATGTATTTATACTTTGACAAGTGTTTTGGACGACATTTGACAGCAATACAACCAATCAAGTCACTAGAGAATGTAGAACATACCTTGTTTGGAATCGACTACTGGGGATGAATTAAAGTCGCAGTTCCTCCTCCGCCTTTCTTTTTCGAACATAGTCGGTCTTGTCTGAGTAGTGTGAAATCATTGAGTCAGACGAGATTATCACCATAGAGTTCATGCAGCCATGTTTCGCGTAGTGTGGTTATAGCAGTGTTGTGATAAGTATCAGATGATAGGAGAGATTGCAGATGCATAATCCTATTGGGAAGAGAACGCCAGTTTGTACTATCGATAACAGGATCAGTAGTTGGATATAAAGGTATTGGTTTTGTAGTGATTTTGTGGTCGCGCTATGTCACGAAATGGCAGAAGTTAGAATTCATGGGTCATTGGGTTTTGAGAAGTATAAATGAAAAGTACCTACTTTCCGTCTTCGAAAAGAATGCATATCCACAAAATGTTATCAAAAGTGTTTAAAATTGACTCAAAGCACGAACAAGAAATCATCATTAAGGACTACAAGAAAATCCATCCTAGAATATATAAAAAATATCTGTTGAATAGCAAGAATTTGGAACATCGTGATTTCCTAGCACACAAGAATACTGCCAGTAAGGAATCTGAGTGATCTTGAATGCTATTTCTGATGGACGAACAGTTTCAATGATTCATTCATAATGTCGTTGTTTGTGACAGAATAATTTATGTGAATAGAACTTCCTGAACAATCTGTTCGCAGTATTGATATTCATTTGAGCGTTTCAACTATTTTTAAGTGCTTTCCACTACTATTTACCTGTATATCACCATTCTGACGTTCACAGGTATTCGTCAATTGAATCTTGATAATTTGTCTTTCTTCTGAGTTGAACCTCATCCACACTATCATTGTCATCTGCAGGTTTCGATTGGTGCAATCACTTTCAATTGGCTGATGTTTCATTCCGATGTACACGCAGTATGAAATTATTCCCACGAGTTATATAACCATCTGCCTAACCTATACAATCCGCTCATAACCGTTTTCCGAATCAGGTCGTAACACAGTACTACCAGACATCCATCCATTTATCTTCTCTTACCCCATGCTGAAATAGTGTTTCAGTCAAAGCTATTGCTGTCATTTGCATTCACAGCCGGTTCCAATGAAGTATAACCGAACTAACAGTGATAAGATGAATCGAAATCAATCATTCGCTAATCACATTCAGCCCCGTGTTATAGCCATCAAATAATTGCTTGTTTATCAACTGGTCTAAATTTCCACTATGAATACCATCATCAATTGCTTAAGCAGTTCCGACTGATTTATTCGCTATCATAAATAGCTGTGCTTAAATTCTTGAATTCGGCTTCGATGACTAAAGTCTTCAGGTTGAAACAACTAACATATACACAAGGGAATTCCCCACTCCCCAAAGAACGATTCAATGACAATGTGGCACGTTTTACTCTTCTATCACGGGAGAAAGCTTTTATCATGGGAGAGACTGAAACGTACTATCTAACATGTGAGGACAGACTTTCTCACACACATGGAGAAATCGTGCATATGTGGAAGCGCGTATCGATTAGGAAGCGTTTGTTTGTTTAAAGCTCGGTGATCACCACATGGCCGCAATTCCTCAGAAGACGTTTGGTGAATCATATGAATTGTTGATGGACAAAATCCAATAGGCAGCTCGAATGATGCCAAGCTAAAGCATTTTATCGAATTCTGTATTTGAGAAAGCTGGTTGGTGTGGGTCAAGTCGTGGTGGGCATGCGAAATCTGGTGGAACAGTGATTTGTATATGATGAACCCCCTCTGAAGGATGGTTAAAAAGAAGATCAGGGAACTGATTCAATTCACTAACTCCGCATACGGAGTTGCTTGTGTGCGTGTGACCATCAGGTTCGGCGATGATGTACGTTTGACTGTAACATTAATGTACGCCTTATTGAGTGAGTTGACCAACTTGTGACTTATTGGTCCTACCAGTAATTCTTGGTGCTGCATGCAATCAAAGGCAAGATTGCCGATGCGACAGCTACAACGATGAGTGGCCCAGTGTAGGCATTCTGCAGACCAAATTTTAAAGTCATGCGTTTGCATACATACGTGCCAATACTGGACTCCTTAACAGGTTGTAACGTGACTGTTATGTCAGGATATTGACGCTCCTGCACAGACAGAGGGAGAACACGCACTTTTACTCCCGTGACTACTAGGAATATAGTACCAACATTTTATCTATTATATTAGGGAAAAGACTGTTGGACTGCAGATAGTCGATGGCTCAATTCTTCAAAAATCACAAAATATCGCTTACTTTTGTCTGAAAATTCAGGGAGGGTGGCAACGCCATGCATTGCCTCCATAAATACTGTGGTACCAGCAAACAGTACCACAGAATCGCTAGACATGCAAGTTGACCTGGAACGACGTCGATCAGATGAGCTTCTAGAACGCCTCGATCGTGTTCGTGTGGTTAGTGCTGCTAGCTGGTGCAGTAAAGCATCGACTTTATTTTCTGAAGTACTAATCCAGTCCTGAGTGTCCGGATTTCGGTTTGTGGAAGCGATTTTTTGAGGTGTTGACTTCTCATACATGCGATTGGCGACTTCTGTCGACTTATCTATATCAATGTTTTCATCTCCAAAGGCAAGCAATTGTTGGATGTAAGCACGTGGTCGTCGTAGCCAGACTTAAGAAAGGAATCGTTTATGGATTTCCCTACCTGCCACGAGGTTTTGCAAGTATCTCATGATTTAGGATGGCGTTAAATTAACCAACTCGATGATATTTAGCAAGCGGCTAGTGTTTGTCTATCGGAGAGTGATGTGCATCGAAGAACATATTTTGATTTAATTTATGTGGTTTCTGAGCAGGGCTGAACGATGTATTTGCGTACTTGCTCAGCGACTTCATGCAGTATAACAATACTCAAAATATGGAATTCAGCTTTCTGCGAGGAGAGCTTACTGGAAGTGATATAGTGTTCCAGTCGAGAAAACGGGGCTTGAGGATTTATGGGTTAACAGACGATACAGGGGTGCTAGGCCATTTATCAGCGAATTCACTATCATAATGAATACTCCTGTTACCATAATCACCATCATCGAGTAGTGTTAATTACAAAGTACAGAAAATAATTTCTTCCATTATTAATTCTCTGACGAATAAGGCGACATTTCACAAGCACAGACAGTTTTCACATTTTGCTGACAATACAATAAACACTGTCTAATTTGTTCCAATGTATCTGTTATGGTGGTTGTGCTGGTCATTGATGAATGCATTAGCCATAAATATGACTACAATCGTCATCATCACCATCATGATTACCAACATCGCCATGGTTATTTTTATCAGCAGTGTTTCTCACGTCTTGCTGACAAGATTTCGATGTCAATCTGTTGTATTTAAGGCCTCTGCGTTTGCCTATTTATAAGCAGAGTAATAGATCAATCTTCGACGAGGATAAATGAACGATTCCATCGAAGCAATAGGCAAAGCGTAGGACGCAGATGACAAGAACACGAGACGAAGAAGGACATGTGCGAGTGTAGATTTCAGTGTGAGGTTTCTGTATTTAGCCACAACTCTACACAATTTGCCATTCAAACATTCCTGTTAACAAATGCTACAGTATTCGCGCGTTACACTAGTAGTAGTAGTAGCAGTTCTGGTCGTTGTGTCCATGCTTTTTCACACCCGTTCACATTTCACATGGGTTGATGCAAATGAAAAGTGTGTGAAGGGTGAAATGAGACAACTAATTACACAAACACTTGAAGTCACATCATTCTGTTTCTGTAGCACTCGCATTATAGCGCCTGTTTTATACGCCAGCAAGATTGTTGGGACGCTTACATTGCAAAACATAACCTCTTCATGAGACGTTATTTGTCTCATTAGTTTGAGAGCAAACCACAATGATATATTTCCTGCTTGTTTGATTAGTCACTGTGCGTCGGTGGCACAGTGGTTGGGACTCTCGCCGACCATGCACATGGTCCGGGGTTCGATCCCATGCCGACGCACACCTGATATCTATGGTCGGCCTGCAAAATTTGGGCTACCGATATCCATGCTGAAAATTCCATACTTGTACTGAAAATACGGTGTGGCATCAAGCTATAATCAAAAATATAAAAAAATATAAAATGTAAATTATCAGAATTTGTTCGCAGGAAATTTTCACTGACTCATTTGTTTCCTTGCATATTATAGTTACAGCCGCTTTGTCATAATAAAAGGCACTACCACTCAGATACATCGGAAACTGCCGTAGGTTGTAAACACTGAAAGTCACGTAAAGTTTTACAGGTGCCGCAGTTCTATCGCTAGAATAAGCTAATTTCATAGGAGATACAGAAAATCGCACTTTAGATAGTCACTGAATTTTTTGAAATTCCTCAGAAGAAGTTTTGCTAATCATCTGAAGTGGTGAAGAACAAAAGCTATTTGACAGCTCGAATGATGCCAAGCTCAAGCATTTTATTGAATTCTGTATTTGCATTACCAAGTCAGCGTGGATCAAAGCGTTGTAGGCGTGGAATTTTTGGTGGTCCATTGGTCAGAAAAATAAGATGAAACACTTCGAGGTACAGAGCTATTTCAGGGAACTGATTCAGTGACATCACAAAGATGGATTCTTCAGCGTGTGACCATGGGGTGAGAAGAGGTAGCACGAATAATATCCGGAAATCTGGCGAAATTCCCCGATCATTTGTACCACATCTCAAACAGTTTTCTTTCTTCTTGGTTAGTCTCTGTTCTCAACTCTTCACTGTTCCACGGTATGATGCTAAGCTGTTGACAATAATGTGTCATTTAACTGATGCCCACTGGATGTTTGAGTGAACTTTTCGCTGTGTAGTGGAATGACTGCCAGCCTTCGGGGTAGGCCACTTGAAACATGGATTTCTTCCATCTGCTTCTTGCGGATTGAATTTTAATCACATTATAGCGGGCATATTCTTGTTCTAATGGTAATAACAGTAATAATATTATTCTCAAACTAGTAACAAATGAACATGGTGATTTCCTAGCACACACAAATACTGCCAGTAAGGAGTCTGAGTGATCTTGAATGCTATTTCTGATGGACGAACAGTTTCAATGATTCATTCATAATGTCGCTGTTTGTGACAGAATAATTTATGTGAGTAGAACTTCCTGAACAATCTGTTCGCAGTATTGATATTCATTTGAGCGTTTCAACTATTTTTAAGTGCTTTCCACTACTATTTACCTGTATATCACCATTCTGACGTTCACAGATCTTCGTCAATTGAATCTTGATAATTTGTCTTTCTTCTGAGTTGAACCTCATCCACACTATCATTGTCATCTGCAGGTTTCGATTGGTGCAATCACTTTCAATTGGCTGATGTTTCATTCCGATGTGCACGCAGTATGAAATTATTCCCACGAGTTATATAACCATCTGCCTAACCTATACAATCCGCTCATAACCGTTTTCCGAATCAGGTCGTAACACAGTACTACCAGACATCCATCCATTTATCTTCTCTTACCCCATGCTGAAATAGTGTTTCAGTCAAAGCTATTGCTGTCATTTGCATTCACAGCCGGTTCCAATGAAGTATAACCGAACTAACAGTGATAAGATGAATCGAAATCAATCATTCGCTAATCACATTCAGCCCCGTGTTATAGCCATCAAATAATTGCTTGTTTATCAACTGGTCTAAATTTCCACTATGAATACCATCATCAATTGCTTAAGCAGTTCCGACTGATTTATTCGCTATCATAAATAGCTGTGCTTAAATTCTTGAATTCGGCTTCGATGACTAAAGTCTTCAGGTTGAAACAACTAACATATACACAAGGGAATTTCCCACTCCCCAAAGAACGATTCAATGACAATGTGGCACGTTTTACTCTTCTATCACGCGAGAGACTGAAATGTTTACTCTCATTTCACATTAGTGAATAATGAGATACGTACTATCTAACATGTGACGACAGACTTTCTCACACACATGACAACATATCCACCATCATACGACTTGCATTAACCCAAAATGACCTACTTCCGATGAAGTACGTATTCCCGAGAACTAAACTTGTTGTTTGTTTTGTAACCACAATAATTGTGCAACCCCTCCACCAATTATTAAATCCTAGTCAATTAAAAATGATCGCTACATATGTAAAGATGGTTAACAGGAGACGCAATTCTATCACTCATGAAAAATTTAAATCAGTTCACTTTATGCTAAAAATTACGCTGAAGATGTTATCCAGATGGAGGACGACGAAAGCTCCGCAACTAAACCAACCAGCTCAATGAACACTACAAATTGCAACACATAATGGTATTTAACTTCGATGCAATGGAGAGGGTGTAGAAATACACAATCACACCACAGTGCAACCGTCGCATTCTTGGCTTTTGAAAATCCAAATGTCCACTGCGTGCTTCGACCCCAGAGATAAACAAATCAATTCTTGAAGGTTCAGTAAATTCGACCGAATTCCGTGATACTCTACATACTCATATACACGTCAAATGTATGCGGATTACTCCTCTTCACATTCTCGACACTCAGTCGAATGACATATAGATTCAGCTGACTGATTCTGGGTAAATCATTGATCAACAGACTGAAAACAAATCCTGTATGATATCCTCGGAGATTGTCGGTCACACATACAACTAATCGGATGTATGAGTGACAGAGTACACTGGTTTCATCATCAGCTTCATTCGCTGAAATATTAGCTTCTGACTCTTCACCTACACCAACGGATGAATTGGCTAGACAGGATGATTCTCACCATCCTAGTCATTATTGATATTATAGTAATAATGCCAGCCTGTGTTGATAATCACGCGGTCAGGATTTGCAGTGTGAAGATGTATTTGCCTTGCAAACTAACAGAGGAATACCTAAATGGAACTCATCCACTGTGCTTATCCATGCAACGTCGTTGGATGCGCAACGGAATGTGTATTCGTAAATGCTATTTTAAACATTGTTCACGAAATGGTGGAGAAGGTTTTTGAAGTGAGCTTCTAGATTTCTCACCGGGTTCAATATTCATCTCTCCTGGTGACCTTGGACGTGGCTGGATTTTTTGGGGGTTTTCACACCTTGTAGGCCACTTGTATTGGAATTGGTTGTTTCTTTGACTTGAACTTTGACCCTTTGTGTGTGAGGTTTCTTTCTTATCGGTTGATAAATTTTGTCAATCTCGATGTGTCTATTGATTGATGATTCACTGGAATACCAAGCTCCTAAAAATTCTCTAGCATTCTTGTTGTTTCCTCTGTCTAATATTTGAACGTTAGTTGTCCCAATCGAATTGATGCCCGTGGTTGTGTGTATGTAGTGTTATGAGGGGGTGAAAGCCATATCTTTTGATGGCTAGCTTATGTTCGTGGATACGAAGACGAAGGGGGCGTCCACTTTGGCTAATGTAGTGCTTTTCGCAGTTGTTATACACAAAAACAATCAATCACATCCAATGAGAAATCTAGAAGCTCACTTCAAGAAATTGAAGTATGCGCTGAAGATGTCACGTAGTAGGGCGATAAAAGCTTCGCAAATTAACTATCCAGCTCAGAGAACACAACCACATCAAAAATGTTCACGAAATATTATGCAGCTAATACTATGCTTTTCATAGAAGAATTTATTTGAAGTGCTTCGATTAATTTGAACACAACTGCAGCTGCTATTCCATGATTTCAAATCATCACCATTATCATCAGTCGCACACTTATTGTCACGAAGTAGTCGAAAAAGACTATGGCATAATATAAAACAATTAGTCTCTTTTATAAATTTGGATAGCGTTATTAGAAGACGGAGATTATCTGAAAAATGAGTGATGTATTTGCGCTTTGCATTTCGAACAATCTGATCCCTTACACATTTACTTGTCAAGTCGATAAATATGAAAACGTTAAATTAAACAAAGTGACTAAAAAACAAGGATTTAAGAATGATTAACACAGCGTTTGGTAATCCAATCAGATAAGGATTACCAAGGTGGGTTAAGAGTAATAATAATAAACTGTTTTCCAATACACAGACTACCAACTTCGTCTATAGCTAAACACCTAATCGAGATGAACCATACGATTGATGTTAACTCAGCCTTTAAGGTCATCTATAAAAACAGTCAAGGGCGCCTATTGAAATACGCCGAGACAATAGCTATTCATAAACTTAAGCCCCACCTGTGTATTGAAAAACAGTTTATTATTACTCTTAACCCACCTTGGTAATCCTTATTTGATTGGATTACCAAACGCTGTGTTAATCATTCTTAAATCCTTGTTTTTTAGTCACTTTGTTTAATTGTACGTTTTCATATTTATCGACTTGACAAGTAAATGTGTAAGGGATCAGATTGTTCGAAATGCAAAGCGCAAATACATCACTCATTTTTCAGATAATCTCCGTCTTCTAATAACGCTATCCAAATACGGCATAATAATTGATAGGAGTCTTTCACACTCCACAAGATTGTGCAATGTAACCTGCAAGCTAACAGGCTATCTGGGCTTCATAGCTTGTCATCTCTTCAATAATAATAAGCTTCTTCTTTAAACCCGAGCCAATACTACTGGTGAATAATCTTCCATTATGCGTTCATCGATAAAGTACTAGTATTTGAATCAGATGATTGTTTCCAAGGCTCACCATTTCCTCAAACTGACAACGTGCTTGTGTGACAGAAATCTCACTGCAGAATATCTGCTGGTCACCATCAGATAAATGTTCATTGAAAGAGAAACACCGTGATGCCAAATCTTCACCAATCCCACATTTACAGTCATCACTGCAATCTACCGGCGGTAATCAGATGTTGATGCTGCAGACGTGCAGCAGACCACAAATCGGTTGCATGAATTCTGCACAATGTCGGTATTGCATCCATTGAATATGTCTCCAGTCGCTGTCGATCGGAATGTCATTTTCATCATCACCTCACATCTACGTGTGTTGTGAGGCTCGAATAACAGTGAAACACCTGAGGAGAGGATATTTATTGCTTGATAGTTGGGAGATAGCTCAAGTTCCACACAGCAATATAAAAGACAACAATAATAGTGGCTATATCCTCAGGTGAACTGAATAACCAATTAGTGACTGGGGAAGACAGATTATACGGCATGAAAGTAATCAGCTCTTCTTATGCAGGGCAATGTACATATTCACAAAAAACATCAAGTGTATCTTCAAAAAGACTCACCGTCATCATCTGCATCCTCTGAACCGTTGCTTTCTCACAGATATTTCACATGATACATTATGTCTCTCACTGATTATCTTGATGTCTTCTCAATCTGCTATTTCATACCTTCACAGCCTCCACAGTCTCTTGGCAATCGACCCCCGAATCATTCGATTCACTGTATAATATGGGAATTGTTCGTGAAGCGTCATATTTCACAGAAGTGTCGAGTATCACCTGTATGCTTGATGAAAGAGTCAAGCAAAATGTTTACTTTTGCGGTATGGTGATGAAAGGGGAATAATCCTAAACACTTCACAACAGATAATATTGCGAGGATTATAAGTGGAGATAGTAAGACTGTGGAAGACGACTGGTTTCAGTGCGCGACGAGAAAGCAATCGACAATCGTCACATAGACACCTAACTAACAAGGCAGGAAGTTAATCAAACTGCGGGTAAAAGACAACAACAACAACAACAATGGCCCATTCAGATCAACCACTGATAATTTCCAACTATATGCTATATATGTCGACGACCTCTTTATTATCTGTGAGGATGGTCACCATCTTATTCAGCTACTGCAAATATTCATCAACTGCCATTCAGCTGCAAAGTTTGCTCTTGACGTAGAAAACAGGTCTAAAATTCCTTCTCTGGATGTTAAACGTAGAACAGCTGACGGAACTTTAAGTAGTTCCATCCATAGGAAACCCACATGGAACGGACAACTGACAAGCTCCTACAGCTGAGCACTAATCAGTCGAAGAAGAAACCTAATTAAATCTCTTGCTACCCTCGTCCGACGCATCTGCAGCTCTGATACATTGGAAGATGAACTGCACTTCCTGAAAGAAATCCTCACACAAAACGGATATCCACCAAGATTCATAGACAAAAGCATCAAACAGAAAGTCAAAAAGCAAGAGACGCTATCCATGCCAAAAAGGATAATTTACATGAAACTCGACTTCAAAGATGATCCACTCAGTGATGTCCTTAAGAGGAGAAATTCCACTTCGTTAAGATATAAGGAGCCGTATGAGGAACACAGTAATCGAACATCTCGTCACCACTGGTTATTCCATCTCAACAAACGCCTCCTCCTTCAAAGTAATCTACAAAGTGAACAACAACCTGCCAAAGACAATACGTTTCTGTCTTCTTTGCATTTCGGAAGTCCTAGCCATTCATTTAGAAGAAGCAGAACTATGAAGACATAAGAAAATTATTCAGCTACTTCTACTATCATGGTAACAACTCTGTTGATTTCACCCAACTTATGTTTGTTGCTTCTTCTAACTACTTAAAACTCTTGCGTAATTCCGTATTTTATTTGGTTTCCATGTTCACTCTGAGCACAACTCTTTCATGACACTATGTATGTTATTGCGTAACTCTTCTTTAACAATCGTTTGTGACAACACATCACTTTTGCTACTACCCTCTTATGTCAACATCCAATTTCTCCGAACACCTTCTGTATTTCGTAACTCCAACAAAAGATCTTACTAATTGTATTTTTGTTTGACAAATTTAATATACACTCACACACAAACTAATCATAAATATTTGACATTTTACAGAATGGCTGCACACGTCTATTCGAACATCACCAGCATTCAGTGGGTTCCAATGCTCTTCCACACAGGTTTCCTCAGCGATACCACGTGGTGTATCCGATTTCGTTCTGATCTGATTTGTAGTGAAGGTACCCCTTGTAGTTTCGTCCTTCAGTTTCTGGATAATGGACTTGAACTGTGGCCTGTCTCCAGTCGTTCTGAAGAATTATTGTCATGTGAACAGGAATATTTCCAAGACAATCTGATGAAAATTCAACACACGAGAACTGAATGGAGGAAATGCACATTTCAAGTCACCTTGTGTTTCGATGCCACTAAAGTGTATCGGTTTTCTCTGTGTGACTCAGGGAAACGATGCACACCATACATAGAAAGGCATTTACACCACTTCCTAATGATAACTGTGATCCTGTTGTAGTCACCTCCAGATTCACATGGAAATACTCTATTCTGACTGCAGTTCATGGTGCAGAGTTAATAATCATCAAATGGCATCACTGTAACAAACGGAAAGTCCAGTCTTTCCCCACTAATCACCAGATAAGTGTGCCGCGGATTTTCTACCTTCTCAATTCTTCAATGGATTGACATGATGAAGAGTACACTCAGCCTAAAAATGCCAGTAACTAGAACATGGTCAATTCAAATAAAACAAGCAGACTAACCATATCACAATCAGAAATGCAGTACAGTAAAATCATGAGAAGGTGATGGTAAAAGCCTCGAGGATAGCTGGAGATAGGCCACAATGCAAGTTCAGAACTCAAAAACTGAAGGACACAACCGCAAAGGACACTTTCACTGCAACTGTCAGAGCAATGCATGAAACACTACGTGATATCACTGAGGAATCATGCGTGGAAGACCATTGGAACTCTCTGAAGGTAATTTCAAACGGTTTTAAGAAGAGAGGAGAGACAAGACAAGGAATGACACTCAACGGATACTTGGAAGCTAATAGAGGAGAGGAGAATGGTGAAAGAGAAAATGATTCAATGTAAAGACGGACAAGAGAAGGAGACGCTGAGTTCAACTTACACCCACAGCACTGGACAAAGAAGTGAAGAAGAGTGCTAGGAAGGACAAAAGACAATTCTACGACAATCTGGCCACTGAAGCTGAGAAGGCAGCAGGAAAAAGGGACCTGAGCACATTATATCAGATAACCAAGTCTCTATCCGGGAAGAGATCAACACAAGTGAAATCTATAAAAGACAGCCAAGGGAACCCAATTACCAAGGAAGAAAGACAGATTAAACAATAGGCAGATCACTTCAAAGGACTCTTGAACCGACCATCACCTGCAACCCGTCCTGAAATACCAACAACAGCGCGTACAAAACTGCAAGTTGACACCAATCCTCCAGCGAAAGCTGAAGTCTCGAACGCAATCAAGCTTCTGAAGGCTGGAAAAGCAGCTGGACCAGATGGAATACCTCCTGAAGCACTGAAAGCGAACCCAGAGACAACAGCAGATATGCTGACTCCATTATTGCAAAAGGTCTGGAAGGAGGGAAAGGTGCCTATTGACTAGGGGAAAGGCTACCTTGTGAAACTACCAAAGAAGGGCGACTTAGGACTCTGCAAGAACTGCCAAGGAATCATGCTCCTGTCGACGCCAAGTAAAATTCTGAGTCACATCATCGTGGAGAGAATAAAGGACGCACTGGATACAGAATTCCGACCAGAACAAGCTGCATTCAGGAAAGGCAAATCATGTTCTGACCAAATTGCAACTCTACGCATCGTCATCGAACAAAGCATGGAATGGCAATCAAACCTCTACCTCGACTTTATAGACTTTGAAAAGGCCTTCGACAGCGTTGACCACAAAGTAATTTGGAAACTACTCGAGTACTACGGCGTACCCCAAATATTCATCAATCTTATTCAACAGCTGTACGACAACGGCACATGTCAAGTGATCCACAACGGAAAACTCAGCGAGGCGTTTGGAGTAAACACAGGAGTCAGACAAGGGTGCTTATTATCACCAATGATATTCCTAATTGTGGTGGAGTGGATAATGCGTCAGACAGTGGGAAACGAGAAGACAGGGATATCCTGGGTCGACGTGAAGAACCTAGAAGACATGGATTTCGCGGATGATTTATGTTTGATTTCACACAAAATCGAAGACTTACAAGCGAAAACCGACAAACTGGTCGAAGAAACAGCCAGAGAAGACAGGACTCCAGGTGAACAAAGACAAGATGGAGGTTATGAAAATAACCAACCAACAACAACAACAGCAACATCCAGCGCCAATCACCATCAACGGGAGGGATTTGAAAGAGGTTACTTCATTCACTTATCTAGGGAGCATTACCTCAACTACAGGAAGAACGGACGAGGATGTCAAACCGAGATTCGGGAAGGCGAGAAACACATTCATCAACCTGAAACCAATATGGAAATCTTCGTCACTCAGCATCAACAACAAAATTCGGATTTTCAATACAAACGTCAAGTCAGTTCTTCTATACGGATGGATCAGCAACTTGGCGGGTCACAAAGAATATTTCCAAAAGCCTGTTGCAGACCTTTATCAACAACTGTCTTCGCTCTATACTCAAGATCAGATGGCCAGCCGGAAAGAATCACCAACAAGAAACTATGGGAACGAACAAAACAAGAACCGATCGCCCAAAAAATATGCAGGAGAAAGTGGAGATGGATTGGACACTCGCTGAGGAGGCCGCTGGGTGATATCGCGCGTCAGGCCAGTGCTCGAGTGGAACCCGAAAGGGAAGCGGCGAGTTGGTCGTCCAAGGGTGACATGGAGGAGATCGTGTGAAGAGGAGATGAAACAGTATGTACTCACATGGATGCAGGCGAAAAGTACAGCTGAAGACAGAAGCAAGTGGAGACGTGCAGTTGAAGACCCATGTTCCAATAAGAACACACGGGTACAATAATAATAATATCAAGAGATCAACAATACAGTTTGACAACCAGAGAAGATTGAGATGCATATGAAATCTGCTCCGACATCTAAGCTCCCATGAGTGATCGCATAGACTATGTAAACTGTAGATTCATTTGGCTGGTACACACAATTGAAGAAGTCCGTCATGCGTCACATCTTCACAATGCTTTTCATTTGTATTCATTGTGCATACAGCCCACTGCCATGAACTCATGTCAAATACACACGAGAGGAGAGGGTGTGGCATTTGAACTAATGTGTTACGCGCTCTCATTCATTATAAAATTATTACCTCATGCATATCACGATTGTGACGGTGTAGTGGGTTGTCGTGCGAGCACACAGTCTCGACGATAGACGACAAATCTGAATGCCCCTCCATCTACTAGGAAATATTCGATTCGCAGCATTATGACAGGAGAGGCATGGTGAGACTGTGGAACACACGACAGGTATTTGTGTATGACGAGACTAGATGCATTCCGACATTTTATCATCATCTCAGTGACAACCAACTAACTGATATTCGGGCAGTTAATCAAACTGGACAAGAAAGACAAGACAGCTGTGCAGAATACTTTATTATTCTAAACATACTAAGTGAGTAAACTCAAGTATGTAATGGCGTAATAAACAAAAGCTTTTATGCCAAATAAATGTTCAAGACGTTAAGATATTGACATCGTCGAGATGGAAAATCTCATCCAAATCTCATGAAACTCTTCTTATCAAGCTTATCTGTAACGAAGAGTGAGAACAAGGGTTCACACACAATACGGACTCAAACGATGAAAATCACATCATCAGT
Organism: Trichobilharzia szidati; assembly: GCA_944472155.2. Lineage (NCBI taxonomy): Eukaryota > Metazoa > Platyhelminthes > Trematoda > Strigeidida > Schistosomatidae > Trichobilharzia > Trichobilharzia szidati. The sequence goes on from OX235272.1 coordinate 91,170,160, forward strand.
CAGTTGTCTGACACTCACCAGTGCTGTGTGGATTGGCGAGAACCTCGACAGCATGTATTGAGAAGAGAAGTAGGATTGAGAAGAGCAAGTGGAAGCATATTTTGACATAGTTCACCTGTAACACTCAATCTAACTAACTCATCATATCGTCACATACCTGATGATTCGGCATCTCGGATGACCAACACAGCAATATGCACAATTTATCAGGATAAATTAGTATGTATTTCTCGACTTTTCGGAAAAGTGCATATTTTATATCAGTGAACGTTTTATTGGGGTCATTGCTGAAATGCATTTGCAACACACATACAACTCTTCATCACTTTATGTTGCGATCGCCTAATTATGGGAAAAAGTAGTATTCATCTCAATTCACGTGTATTTAGTTTTCGTGGGAGGAAAGCACACTGATTTTAGATACAGAAAATTTGATGAAAGTATGTTAGATTTGTACTTAGAAACACATAATCATTGGGCCATTTCCATAGGAGAGACTGAAATTATTACTTTCAAATTACAGGGGGAATAATGAGATATGTACTATCTAACATGTGACGACAGACGTTCTCACACACATGAGAATATATCCACCATCATACGACTTGCATTAACCCAAGATGACCTACTTCCGATGAAGTACGTATTCCCGAGAACTAAACTTGTTGTTTGTTTTGAAACCACAATAACTGTGCACCCCCTCCATCAATTCTCTATATAAGTGGTTCAAATTGCCTGCTACTTTATCCTGATAAATTGTGCATATTGCTGTATTGGTCATCCGAGATGCCGAATCATCAGGTATGTGACGATATGATGAGTTAGTTAGACTGAGTGTTACAGGTGAACTATGTCAAAATGTGCTTCCACTTGCTCTTCTCAATCTTTTCAAACATGCTGTCGAGGTTCTCGCCAATCCACACAGCACTGGTGAGTGTCAGACAACTGACTGATGATGTGATTTTCATCGTTTGAGTCCGTATTGTGTGTGAACCCTTGTTCTCACTCTTCGTTACAGATAAGCTTGATAAGAAGAGTTTCATGAGATTTGGATGAGATTTTCCATCTCGACGATGTCAATATCTTAACGTCTTGAACATTTATTTGGCATAAAAGCTTTTGTTTATTACGCCATTACATACTTGAGTTTACTCACTTAGTATGTTTAGAATAATAAAGTATTCTGCACAGCTGTCTTGTCTTTCTTGTCCAGTTTGATTAACTGCCCGAATATCAGTTAGTTGGTTGTCATTGAGATGATGATAAAATGTCGGAATGCATCTAGTCTCGTCATACACAAATACCTGTCGTGTGTTCCACAGTCTCACCAGGCCTCTCCTGTCATAATGCTGCGAATCGGATATTTCCTAGTAGATGGAGGGGCATTCAGATTTGTCGTCTATCGTCGAGACTGTGTACTCGCACGACAACACACTACACCGTCACAATCGTGATATGCATGAGGTAATAATTTTATAATGAATGAGAGCGCGTAACACATTAGTTCAAATGCCACACCCTCTCCTCTCGTGTGTATTTGACATGAGTTCATGGCAGTGGGCTGTATGCACAATGAATACAAATGAAAAGCATTGTGAAGATGTGACGCATGACGGACTTCTTCAATTGTGTGTACCAGCCAAATGAATCTACAGTTTACATAGTCTATGCGATCACTCATGGGAGCTTAGATGTCGGAGCAGATTTCATATGCATCTCATTCTTCGCTGGTTGTCAAACTGTATTGTTGATCTCTTGATATTATTATTATTGTACCCGTGTGTTCTTATTGGAACATGGGTCTTCAACTGCACGTCTCCATTTGCTTCTGTCTTCAGCTGTACTTTTCGCCTGCATCCATGTGAGTACATACTGTTTCATCTCCTCTTCACACGATCTCCTCCATGTCACCCTTGGACGTTCCACTCGCTGCTTCCCTTTCGGGTTCCACTCGAGCATTGGCCTGACGCGCGATGTCACCCAGCGGCCTCCTCAGCGATTGTCCAATCCATCTCCACTTTCTCCTGCATATTTGTTGGGCGATTGGTTCTTGTTTTGTTCGTTCCCATAGTTTCTTGTTGGTGATTCTTTCCGGCTGGCCATCTGATCTTCAGTATAGAGCGAAGACAGTTGTTGATAAAGGTCTGCAACAGGCTTTTGGAAATATTCTTTGTGACCCGCCAAGTTGCTGATCCATCCGTATAGAAGAACTAACTGGCTTGACGTTTGTATTGAAATTCCGAATCACTTTGTTGTTGATGCTGAGTGACGAAGATTTCCATATTGGTTTCAGGTTGATGAATGTGTTTCTCGCCTTCCCGAATCTCGATTTGACATCCTCGTCCGTTCCTCCTGTAGTTGAGGTAATGCTCCCTAGATAAGTGAATGAAGTAACCTCTTTCAAATCCCTCCCGTTGATGGTGATTCTCGCTGGATGTTGCTGTTTTTGTTGTTGGTTGGTTATTTTCATAACCTCCGTCTTGTCTATGTTCACCTGGAGTCCTGTCTTCTCTGGCTGTTTCTTCGACCAGTTTATCGGTTTTCGCTTGTAAGTCTTCGATTTTGTGTGACATCAAACATAAATCATCCGCGAAATCCAAGTCTTCTAGGTCCTTCACGTCGATCCAGGATATCCCTGTCTTTTCGTTTCCCACTGTCTGACGCATTATCCACTCCACCACAATTAGGAATATCATTGGTGATAATAAGCACCCTTGTCTGACTCCTGTGTTTACTCCAAACGCCTCGCTGAGTTTTCCGTTGTGGATCACTTGACATGTGCCGTTGTCGTACAGCTGTTGAATAAGATTGATGAATATTTGGGGCACGCCGTAGTACTCGAGTAGTTTCCAAATTACTTTGTGGTCAACGCTGTCGAAGGCCTTTTCAAAGTCTATAAAGTCGAGGTAGAGGTTTGATTGCCATTCCATGCTTTGTTCGATGACGATGCGTAGAGTTGCAATTTGGTCAGAACATGATTTGCCTTTCCTGAATGCAGCTTGTTCTGGTCGGAATTCTGTATCCAGTGCGTCCTTTATTCTCTCCACGATGATTTGACTCAGAATTTTACTTGGCGTCGACAGGAGCATGATTCCTTGGCAGTTCTTGCAGAGTCCTAAGTCGCCCTTCTTTGGTAGTTTCACAAGGTAGCCTTTCCCCTAGTCAATAGGCACCTTTCCCTCCTTCCAGACCTTTTGCAATAATGGAGTCAGCATATCTGCTGTTGCCTCTGGGTTCGCTTTCAGTGCTTCAAGAGGTATTCCATCTGGTCCAGCTGCTTTTCCAGCCTTCAGAAGCTTGATTGCGTTCGAGACTTCAGTTTCCGCTGGAGGATTAGTGTCAACTTGCAGTTTTGTACGCGCTGTTTTTGGTATTTCAGGACGGGTTGCAGGTGATGGTCGGTTCAAGAGTCCTTTGAAGTGATCCGCCTATTGTTTAATCTGTCCTTCTTCCTTGGTAATTGGGTTCCCTTGGCTGTCTTTTATAGATTTCACTTGTGTTGATCTCTTCCCGGATAGAGATTTGGTTATCTGATATAATGTGCTCAGGTCCCTTTTTCCTGCTGCCTTCTCAGCTTCAGTGGCCAGATTGTCGTAGAATTGTCTTTTGTCCTTCCTGGCACTCTTCTTCACTTCTTTGTCCAGTGCTGTGGGTGTAAGTTGAACTCAGCGTCTCCTTCTCTTGTCCGTCTTTACATTGAATCATTTTCTCTTTCACCACTCTCCTCTCCTCTATTAGCTTCCAAGTGTCCGTTGAGTGTCATTCCTTGTCTTGTCTCTCCTTTCTTCTTAAAACCGTTTGAAATTACCTTCAGAGAGTTCCAATGGTCTTCCACGCATGATTCCTCAGTGATATCACGTAGTGTTTCATGCATTGCTCTGACAGTTGCAGTGAAAGTGTCCTTTGCGGTTGTGTCCTTCAGTTTTTGAGTTCTGAACTTGCATTGTCGGCTATCTCCAGCTATCCTCGAGGCTTTTACCATCACCTTCTCATGATTTTACTGTACTGCATTTCTGATTGTGATATGGTTAGTCTGCTTGTTTTATTTGAATTGACCATGTTCTAGTTACTGGCATTTTTAGGCTGAGTGTACTCTTCATCATGTCAATCCATTGAAGAATTGAGAAGGTAGAAAATCCCGCGGCACACTTATCTGGTGATTAGTGGGGAAAGACTGGACTTTCCGTTTGTTACAGTGATGCCATTTGATGATTATTAACTCTGCACCATGAACTACTGTCAGAATAGAGTATTTCCATGTGAATCTGGAGGTGACTACAACAGGATCACAGTTATCATTAGGAAGTGGTGTAAATGCCTTTCTATGTATGGTGTGCATCGTTTCCCTGAGTCACACAGAGAAAACCGATACACTTTAGTGGCATCGAAACACAAGGTGACTTTAAATGTGCATTTCCTCCATTTAGTTCTCGTGTATTGAATTTTCATCAGATTGTCTTGGAAATATTCCTGTTCACATGAAAATAATCCTTCAGAACGACTGGAGACAGGCCACAGTTCAAGTCCATTATCCAGAAACTGAAGGACGAAACTACAAGGGGTACCTTCACTACAGATCAGATCAGAACGAAATCGGATACACCACGTGGTATCGCTGAGGAAACCTGTGTGGAAGAGCATTGGAACCCACTGAATGCTGGTGATGTTCGAATAGACGTGTGCAGCCATTCTGTAAAATGTCAAATATTTATGATTAGTTTGTGTGTGAGTGTATATTAAATTTGTCAAACAAAAATACGATTAGTAAGATCTTTTGTTGGAGTTACGAAATACAGAAGGTGTTCGGAGAAATTGGATGTTGACATAAGAGGGTAGTAGCAAAAGTGATGAGTTGTCACAAACGATTGTTAAAGAAGAGTTACGCAATAACATACGTAGTGTCATGAAAGAGTTGTGCTCAGAGTGAACATGGAAACCAAATAAAATACGGAATTACGCAAGAGTTCTAAGTAGTTAGAAAAAACAACAAGCAAAATTTAGGTGAATTCAACAGAGTTGTTACCATGATAGTAGAAGTAGCTGAATAATTTTCTTACGTCTTCATAGTTCTGCTTCTTCTAAATGAATGGCTAGGACTTCGAAATGCAAAGAAGACAGAAACGTATTGTCTTTGGCAGGCTGTTCTTCACTTTGTAGATTACTTTGAAGGAGGAGGCGTTTGTTGAGATGGAATGACCAGTGGTGACGAGATGTTCGATTACTGTGCTCCTCAAACGGCTTCTTCTTCGTTTCTACAGCCCCACTCTATGGCGTTCTTTGAACCTTTCAGTCAGGGTGCGCGTTGAACGGCTGATATACCTGGCTTCACAGCAACAGGTGAACTGATATAAACACATGGAAGTGGTTGGGTGCGAGATCTTGTCGTTCGGGTTACTGTAGATCAGTGGGCGACTGGAGATCACTACTCTCAGTGTTACCGCGAAGAACGTTTATCTTGACGAAGTGGAATTTCTCCTCTTAAGGACATCACTGAGTGGATCACCTTTGAAGTCGAGTTTCATGTAAATTATCCTTTTTGGCATGGATAGCGTCTCTTGCTTTTTGACTTTCTGTTTGATGCTTTTGTCTATGAATCTTGGTGGATATCCGTTTTGTATGAGGATTTCTTTCAGGAAGTGCAGTTCATCTTCCAATGTATCAGAGCTGCAGATGTGTCGGACGCGGGTAGCAAGAGATTTAATTAGGTTTCTTCTTCGACTGATTAGTGCCCAGCTGTAGGAGCTTGTCAGTTGTCCGTTCCATGTGGGTTTCCTATGGATGGAACTACTTAAAGTTCCGTCAGCTGTTCTACGTTTAACATCCAGAGAAGGAATTTTAGACCTGTTTTCTACGTCAAGAGCAAACTTTGCAGCTGAATGGCAGTTGATGAATATTTGCAGTAGCTGAATAAGATGGTGACCATCCTCACAGATAATAAAGAGGTCGTCGACATATATAGCACATAGTTGGAAATTATCAGTGGTTGATCTGAATGGGCCATTGTTGTTGTTGTTGTTGTCTTCTACCCGCAGTTTGATTAACTTCCTGCCTTGTTAGTTAGGTGTCTATGTGACGATTGTCGATTGCTTTCTCGTCGCGCACTGAAACCAGTCGTCTTCCACAGTCTTACTATCTCCACTTATAATCCTCGCAATATTATCTGTTGTGAAGTGTTTAGGATTATTCCCCTTTCATCAACATACCACAAAAGTAAACATTTTGCTTGACTCTTTCATCAAGCATACAGGTGATACTCGACACTTCTGTGAAATATGACGCTTCACGAACAATTCCCATATTATACAGTGAATCGAATGATTCGGGGGTCAATTGCCAAGAGACTGTGAAGTTATGAAATAGCAGATTGAGAAGACATCAAGATAACCAGTAAGAGACATAATGTATCATGTGAAATATCTGTGAGAAAGCAACGATTCGGAGGATGCGGATGATGAAGGTGAGTCTTTTTGAAGATACACTTGATGTGTTTTTTGTGAATATGTACATTGCCCTGCATAAGAAGAGCTGATTACTTTCATGCTGTATAATCTGTCTTCTTCAAACACTAATTGGTTATTCAGTTCACCTGAGGATATAGCCACTATTATTGTTGTCTTTTATATTGCTGTGTGGAACTTGAGCTATCTCCCAACTATCAAGCAATAAATATCCTCTCCTCAGGTGTTTCACTGTTATTCGAGCCTAACAACACACGTAGATGTGAGGTGATGATGAAAATGACATTCCGATCGACAGCGACTGGAGACATATTCAATGGATGCAATACTGACATTGTGCAGAATTCATGCAACCGATTTGTGGTCTGCTGGACGTCTGCAGCATCAACATCTGATTACCGCTGGTAGATTACAGTGATGACTGTAAATGTGGGATTGGTGAAGATTTGGCATCACGGTGTTTCTCTTTCAATGAACATTTATCTGATGGTGACCAGCAGATATTCTGCAGTGAGATTTCTGTCACACAAGCACGTTGTCAGTTTGAGGAAATGGTGAGCCTTGGAAACAATCATCTGATTCAAATACTAGTACTTTATCGATGAACGCATAATGGAAGATTATTCACCAGTAGTATTGGCTCGGGTTTAAAGAAGAAGCTTATTATTATTGAAGAGATGACAAGCTATGAAGCCCAGATAGCCTGTTAGCTTGCAGGTTACATTGCACAATCTTGTGGAGTGTGAAAGACTCCCATCAATTATTATGCCATATTTGGATAGCGTTATTAGAATTATGGGTTAATTTTATTTTGATAGAGTCTCACAGTGTTATACAGTAATATTTACTGATGACGTTTCGAGCACAATTTATTGCTCATAATCATATCAAGGTAATCACACGACTTCCTAAATTCATTTATATAGTTCCATTATTTTTCACTTGATTTCCACTTGATTTGATTGGTAGTGTTATTTTCCATATTTCGGGTATTAGTGGTGATTCATTCCTATTGCACGTGTTGGGTGTAGATTCGATGAACAAAGATTCAGTAATCAACCTCTCTCTCCACCTACCTAGATTACTTTTTAGAATTTTAACCCTCTCCCACCCTATTGTGTGGTTGTGTGTTAATGCATGCATTGCAATTGCCGAGCTTTTTTCTAAATTACTTATCTTTTCTGGGTCAACCATTCTTATCTTAGCTAAATTCTTATGTTCTGACAATCTGACTATTCCTGACCTACTAGTTTGACCTATGTAGTTGACCTCACAGTCATTGCAGGGTATTTTGTAAATTATATTATTTTGTCTAATTGGGTCCACTGGGTCCTTTAACCTACAGAGCTTGTCCCTGAGTGAGTTTGTAGGTTTAAATGCCACCCTAATTCCTGCTTTATTTAGAATCCTACGTAGGGTCTCAGATGTCCCCTCTTTATATGGTATAACTGTCGATGACTTATATTCTCTCTTATTTATGTTATCATTACTAGTTCCACAATTATTTTTATTTTTATTTTGTTTCTGGCCTTTAGTTATCTTCCTAATGAATTTTAAAGGATAATTATTCAACACCAATCAACCTCTCTCTCCACCTACCTAGATTACTTTTTAGAATGTTGGTGTTGAATAATTATCCTTTAAAATTCATTAGGAAGATAACTAAAGGCCAGAAACAAAATAAAAATAAAAATAATTGTGGAACTAGTAATGATAACATAAATAAGAGAGAATATAAGTCATCGACAGTTATACCATATAAAGAGGGGACATCTGAGACCCTACGTAGGATTCTAAATAAAGCAGGAATTAGGGTGGCATTTAAACCTACAAACTCACTCAGGGACAAGCTCTGTAGGTTAAAGGACCCAGTGGACCCAATTAGACAAAATAATATAATTTACAAAATACCCTGCAATGACTGTGAGGTCAACTACATAGGTCAAACTAGTAGGTCAGGAATAGTCAGATTGTCAGAACATAAGAATTTAGCTAAGATAAGAATGGTTGACCCAGAAAAGATAAGTAATTTAGAAAAAAGCTCGGCAATTGCAATGCATGCATTAACACACAACCACACAATAGGGTGGGAGAGGGTTAAAATTCTAAAAAGTAATCTAGGTAGGTGGAGAGAGAGGTTGATTACTGAATCTTTGTTCATCGAATCTACACCCAACACGTGCAATAGGAATGAATCACCACTAATACCCGAAATATGGAAAATAACACTACCAATCAAATCAAGTGGAAATCAAGTGAAAAATAATGGAACTATATAAATGAATTTAGGAAGTCGTGTGATTACCTTGATATGATTATGAGCAATAAATTGTGCTCGAAACGTCATCAGTAAATATTACTGTATAACACTGTGAGACTCTATCAAAATAAAATTTACCCATAATGGAATTACACTCTACCACAGTGCCCAAGTTTTATTCTTATATCAGCGTTATTAGAAGACGGAGACTATCTGAAAAATGAGTGATGTATTTGCGCTTTGCATTTCGAACAATCTGATCCCTTACACATTTACTTGTCAAGTCGATAAATATGGAAACGTGAAATTAAACAAAGTGAATAAAAAACAAGGATTTAAGAATGATTAACACAGCGTTTGGTAATCCAATCAAATAAGGATTACCAAGGTAGGTTAATAGTAATAATAAACTGTTTTTCAATACACAGGTTGGGCTTAAGCTTATGAATAGCCATTGTCTCGGCGTATTTCAATAGGCGCCCTTGACTGTTTATATAGATGACCTAAAAGACTGAGTTAACATCAATCGTATGGTTCATCTCGATTAGGTGTTTAGCTATATACGAAGTTCGCAGTCTGTGTATTGAAAAACAGTTTATTATTACTCTTAAACCACCTTGGTAATCCTTATTTGATTGGATTACCAAACGCTGTGTTAATCATTCTTAAATCCTTATTTTTTAGTCACTTTGTTTAATTTAACGTTTTCATATTTATCGACTTGACAAGTAAATGTGTAAGGCATCAGATTGTTCGAAATGCAAAGCGCAAATACATCACTCATTTTTCAGATAATCTCCGTCTTCTAATAACGCTATCCAAATTTATAAAAGGGACTAATTGTTTTATATTATGCCATAGTCTTTTTCGACTGCTTCGTGACAATAAGTGTGCGACTGATGATAATTGTGATGATTTGAAATCATGGAATAGCAGCTGCAGTTGTGTTCAAATTAATCGAAGCATTTCAAATAAATTCTTCTAGGAAACGCTTGGTATTAGCTGCATAATATTTCGTGAACAATTTTGATGTGGTTGTGTTCTCTGAGCTGGATAGTTAATTTGCGTAACTTTCATCACTCTACTAGGTGACACCTTCAGCGCATACTTCAATTTCTCGAAGTGAGCTTCCAGGTTTCTCACTGAGTTCATTAATCATCTCTCCCGGTGACCTTGGACGTGGCTGGTTGTTTTTGTGTGTTTTCACACCTTGTAGGCCACTTGTATTGGAATTGATTGTTTCTTTGACTTGAACTTTAACCCTTTGTATGTGAGGTTTCTTTCTTATCGGTTGATTAATTCTGTCAATCTAGATGTGTCTATTGATTGATGATTCACTGGAATACCAAGCTCCTAAAAATTCTCTAGCATTCTCGTTGTTTCCTCTGTCTAATATTTGAACGTTGGTTGTCCCAATCGAATTGATGCCCGTGGTTGTCTGTATGTAGTGATATGAGGGAGTGGATGTCATGTCTTTTGATGGCTAGCTTATGTTCGTGGATACAAAGTTGAAGGGGGCGTGCACTTTGGCTAATGTAGTGCTTTCCGCAGTTGTTACACACAAGACAATCACATCCAAGGTCACCGGGAGAGATGATTAATAAACTTGGTAAGAAATCTAGAAGCTCACTTCAAGAAATTGAAGTATGCGCTGAAGATGTCTCCTAGTAGAGTGATGAAAGCTTCGCAGATTAACTATCCAGCTCAGAGAACACAACCACATCAAAATTATCCATCTGAGCTACAAACCTTCTCCACGATTTCGTGAACAATGTTTAAAATAGCATTTACGAATACACATTCCGTTGCGCATCCAACGACGTTGCATGGATAAGCACAGTGGATGAGTTCCATTTAGGTATTCCTTTCTTATTTTTAAAGGCAAATGCATCTTCACACTGCAAATCCTGACCGCGTGATTATCAACATATGCTGGCATTATTACTATAATATCAATAATGACTAGGATGGTGAGAAGCATCCTGTCTAGCCAATTCATCCGTTGGTGTAGGTGAAGAGTCAGAAGCTAATATTTCAGCGAATGAAGCTGATGATGAAACCAGTGTACTCTGTCACTCATACATCCGATTAGTTGTATGTGTGACCGACAATCTCCGAGGATATCATACAGGATTTGTTTTCAGTCTGTTGATCAATGATTTACCCACAATCAGTCAGCTGAATCTATATGTCATTCGACTGAGTGTCGAGAATGTGAAGAGGAGTAATCCGCATACATTTGACGTGTATATGAGTATGTAGAGTATCACGGAATTCGGTCGAATTCACTGAACCTTCAAGAATTGATTTGTTTATCTCTGGGGTCGAAGCACGCAGTGGACATTTGGATTTTCAAAAGCCAAGAATGCGACGGTTTCACTGTGGTGTGATTGTGTATTTCTACACCCTCTCCATTGTATCGAAGTTAAATACCATTATGTGTTGCAATTTGTAGTGTTCATTGAGCTGGTTGGTTTAGTTGTGGAGCTTTCGTCGTCCTCCATCTGGATAACATCTTCAGCGTAATTTTTAGCATAAAGTGAACTGATTTAAATTTTTCATGAGTGATAGAATTGCGTCTCCTGTTAACCATCTTTACATGTGTAGCGATCATTTTTAATTGACTAGGATTTAATAATTGGTGGAGGGGTTGCACAATTATTGTGGTTACAAAACAAACAACAAGTTGAGTTCTCGGGAATACGTACTTCATCGGAAGTAGGTCATTTTGGGTTAATGCAAGTCGTATGATGGTGGATATATTGTCATGTGTGTGAGAAAGTCTGTCCTCACATGTTAGATAGTACGTTTCAGTCTCTCCCATGATAAAAGCTTTCTCCCGTGATAGAAGAGTAAAACGTGCCACATTGTCATTGAATCGTTCTTTGGGGAGTGGGGAATTTTCTTATGTATATGTTAGTTGTTTCAACCTGAAGACTTTAGTCATCGAAGCCGAATTCAAGAATTTAAGCACAGCTATTTATGATAGCGAATCAATCAGTCGGAACTGCTTAAGCAATTGATGATGGTATTCATAGTGGAAATTTAGACCAGTTGATAAACAAGCAATTATTTGATGGCTACAACACGGGGCTGAATGTGATTAGCGAATGATTGATTTCGATTCATCTTATCACTGTAAATTCGGTTATACTTCATTGGAACCGGCTGTGAATGCAAATGACAGCAATAGCTTTGGCTGAAACACTATTTCAGCATGGAGTAAGAGAAGATAAATGGATGGATGTCTGGTAGTACTGTGTTACGACCTGATTCGGAAAACGGTTATGAGCGGATTGTATAGGTTAGGCAGATGGTTATATAACTCGTGGGAATAATTTCATACTGCGTGTACATCGGAATGAAACATCAGCCAATTGAAAGTGATTGCACCAATCGAAACCTGCAGATGACAATGATAGTGTGGATGAGGTTCAACTCAGAAGAAAGACAAATTATCAAGATTCAATTGACGAAGACCTGTGAACGTCAGAATGGTGATATACAGGTAAATAGTAGTGGAAAGCACTTAAAAATAGTTGAAACGCTCAAATGAATATCAATACTGCGAACAGATTGTTCAGGAAGTTCTATTCACATAAATTATTCTGTCACAAACAGCGACATTATGAATGAATCATTGAAACTGTTCGTCCATCAGAAATAGCATTCAAGATCACTCAGACTCCTTACTGGCAGTATTTGTGTGTGCTAGGAAATCACCATGTTCATTTGTTACTAGTTTGAGAATAATATTATTACTGTTATTACCATTAGAACAAGAATATGCCCGCTATAATGTGATTAAAATTCAATCCGCAAGAAGCAGATGGAAGAAATCCATGTTTCAAGTGGCCTACCCCGAAGGCTGGCAGTCATTCCACTACACAGCGAAAAGTTCACTCAAACATCCAGTGGGCATCAGTTAAATGACACATTATTGTCAACAGCTTAGCATCATACCGTGGAACAGTGAAGAGTTGAGAACAGAGACTAACCAAGAAGAAAGAAAACTGTTTGAGATGTGGTACAAATGATCGGGGAATTTCGCCAGATTTCCGGATATTATTCGTGCTACCTCTTCTCACCCCATGGTCACACGCTGAAGAATCCATCTTTGTGATGTCACTGAATCAGTTCCCTGAAGATTTTCATCCTTATTTCCTAGAAATAGCTCTGTACCTCGAAGTGTTTCATCTTATTTTTCTGACCAATGGACCACCACAAATTTCACGCCTACGACGCTTTGATCCACGCTGACTTGGTAATGCAAATACAGAATTCAATAAAATGCTTGAGCTTGGCATCATTCGAGCTGTCAAATAGCTTTTGTTCTTCACCACTTCAGATGATTAGCAAAACTTCTTCTGAGGAATTTCGAACATTCAGTGACTATCAAAAGTGCGATTTTCTGTATCTCCTATGAAATTAGCTTATTCTAGCGATAGAACTGCGGCACCTGTAAAACTTTACGTGACTTTCAGTGTTTACAACCTACGGCAGTTTCCGATGTATCTGAGTGGTAGTGCCTTTTATTATGACAAAGCGGCTGTAACTATAATATGCAAGGAAACAAATGAGTCAGTGAAAATTTCCTGCGAACAAATTCTGATAATTTACATTTTATATTTTTTTATATTTTTGATTATAGCTTGATGCCACACCATATTTTCAGTACAAGTATGGAATTTTCAGCATGGATATCGGTAGCCCAGATTTTGCAGGCCGACCATAGATATCAGGTGTGCGTCGGCATGGGATCGAACCCCGGACCATGTGCATGGTCGGCGAGAGTCCTAACCACTGTGCCACCGACGCACAGTGACTAATCAAACAAGCAGGAAATATATCATTGTGGTTTGCTCTCAAACTAATGAGACAAATAACGTCTCATGAAGAGGTTATGTTTTGCAATGTAAGCGTCCCAACAATCTTGCTGGCGTATAAAACAGGCACTATAATGCGAGTGCTACAGAAACAGAATGATGTGACTTCAAGTGTTTGTGTAATTAGTTGTCTCATTTCACCCTTCACACACTTTTCATTTGCATCAACCCATGTGAAATGTGAACGGGTGGGAAAAAGCATGGACACAACGACCAGAACTGCTACTACTACTACTAGTGTAACGCGCGAATACTGTAGCATTTGTTAACAGGAATGTTTGAATGGCGAATTGTGTAGAGTTGTGGCTAAATACAGAAACCTCACACTGAAATCTACACTCGCACACGTTCTTCTTCGTCTCGTGTTCTTGTCATCTGCGTCCTACGCTTTGCCTATTGCTTCGATGGAATCGTTCATTTATCCTCGTCGAAGATTGATCTATTACTCTGCTTATAAATAGGCAAATACAGAGGCCTTAAATACAACAGATTGACATCGAAATCTTGTCAGCAAGATGTGAGAAACACTACTGATAAAAATAACCATGGCGATGTTGGTAATCATGATGGTGATGATGACGATTGTAGTCATATTTGTGGCTAATGCATTCATCAATGACCAGCACAACCACCATAACAGATACATTGGAACAAATTAGACAGTGTTTATTGTATTGTCAGCAAAATGTGAAAACTGTCTGTGCATATGAAATATTGCCTTATTCGTCAGAGAATTAATAATGGAAGAAATTATTTTCTGTACTTTGTCATTAACACTACTCGATGATGGTGATTATGGTAACAGGAGTATTCATTATGATAGTGAATTCGCTGATAAATGGCCTAGCACCCCTGTATCGTCTGTTAACCCATAAATCCTCAAGCCCCGTTTTCTCGACTGGAACACTATATCACTTCCAGTAAGCTCTCCTCGCAGAACGCTGAATTCCATATTTTGAGTATTGTTATACTGCATGAAGTCGCTGAGCAAGTACGCAAATACATCGTTCAGCCCTGCTCAGAAACCACGTAAATTAAATCAAAATATGTTCGTCAATGCACATCACTCTCCGATAGACAAACACTAGCCGCTTGCTAAATATCATCGAGTTGGTTAATTTAACGCCATCCTAAATCATGAGATACTTGCAAAACCTCGTGGCAGGTAGGGAAATCCATAAACGATTCCTTTCTTAAGTCTGGCTACGACGACCACGTGCTTACATCCAACAATTGCTTGCCTTTGGAGATGAAAACATTGATATAGATAAGTCGACAGAAGTCGCCAATCGCATGTATGAGAAGTCAACACCTCAAAAAATCGCTTCCACAAACCTAAATCCGGACACTCAGGACTGGATAAATAAAGTCGATGCTTTACTGCACCAGCTAGCAGCACTAACCACACGAACACGATCGAGGCGTTCTAGAAGCTCATCTGATCGACGTCGTTCCAGGTCAACTTGCATGTCTAGCGATTCTGTGGTACTGTTTGCTGGTACCACAGTATTTATGGAGGCAATGCATGGCGTTGCCACCCTCCCTGAATTTTCAGACAAAAGTAAGCGATATTTTGTGATTTTTGAAGAATTGAGCCATCGACTATCTGCAGTCCAACAGCCTTTTCCCTAATATAATAGATAAAATGTTGGTACTATATTCCTAGTAGTCACGGGAGTAAAAGTGCGTGTTCTCCCTCTGTCTGTGCAGGAGCGTCAATATCCTGACATAACAGTCACGTTACAACCTGTTAAGGAGTCCAGTATTGGCACGTATGTATGCAAACGCATGACTTTAAAATTTGGTCTGCAGAATGCCTACACTGGGCCACTCATCGTTGTAGCTGTCGCATCGGCAATCTTGCCTTTGATTGCATGCAGCACCAAGAATTACTGGTAGGACCAATAAGTCACAAGTTGGTCAACTCACTCAATAAGGCGTACATTAATGTTACAGTCAAACGTACATCATCGCCGAACCTGATGGTCACACGCACACAAGCAACTCCGTATGCGGAGTTAGTGAATTGAATCAGTTCCCTGATCTTCTTTTTAACCATCCTTCAGAGGGGGTTTATCATATACAAATCACTGTTCCACCAGATTTCGCATGCCCACCACGACTTGACCCACACCAACCAGCTTTCTCAAATACAGAATTCGATAAAATGCTTTAGCTTGGCATCATTCGAGCTGCCTATTGGATTTTGTCCATCAACAATTCATATGATTCACCAAACGTCTTCTGAGGAATTGCGGACATGTGGTGATCACCGAGCTTTAAACAAACAAACGCTTCCTAATCGATACGCGCTTCCACATATGCACGATTTCTCCAAAGAACATTATTACTCGCATAATGAACTGCGACATCTTGAATTTGTATCGCAACTCAACTCAGATTTTCGACGTGTTTTGGGGGCAACTACGGTGAATTTGCACTCTTTATCACGTATGCAAAATAGCAACACTGTATTTCATGATATGTATCACAAACATCTCTCAACCCTACAAGTATATGATGCTGAATAAGAGGTGATTACGCCTTCTTCAACGATATCCTTAGAACTCACCGAAATTCTGATTGGCTCAACGGAAGTAACCTGCGATACATTTATCGACGAATATCGGCCTTTCATTTCAGCAGGTATGAGAAGCATAATTTTTCGGGAAATCGAAAAATCTGTCAAATCCTTGAGCTACCTCTTAAATACGACGCGCTTTTTCCTCCCTCACCGAAATATACCTATTTTGTGAACTATCCACTCGGGAGACCTGGTCTTCCTAGCAGGTATATTGAACTCAACAATTACTTCAATATCAAATCACTGTGTGGTAAGTCTGGCTCTCTCGAACTGCTGCCAAGGCTTCAGGCGCTACATCTTTAGCAGCATCTTCCTCACTCCATCAGATAAACAAGACTTGTTGGTCTACCACGTGATTGCTGTGAAGCCAATTAACCAAAAGGTAATAGGTAAAGTCGAAAACATTTTCTTTTCCTGATGTTGTACTTTATCAGTCTTACTCTTGTTCTATTTGCTCTCTTATTCTTATGTAGCATAAGTTATACTGATTGTTATTATGGCCATTGAAAGTAGCCTTAGAAAAAGCACTAAAACACCGTATTATGTAGTCGAAAGGGCTTCAGCTAAAAGAGGCAATAACCCAGGGATATCAACCCCCTCTAGCATACCGATTCTAAAGACCCATGTTCATCTCGCCTGTTCTGATACTATGCCCACAATGCCACAGTCTAGCATTGAAATAGCACAGGCAGTACCAGGTGGACATGATACTACGCTTGTATCCATTGCAGGCCAGTTTGTGACACATGGCAAAACAAAAACGAAACGCTCAAGACGTCACAAGACCTCGAAAGCTTAATCTAGAAAAGGAGACAAATATCAGGCCTATAGTTTTATTGTTTCTAAAACTGATTCAGCATTTGAGTGCAATTTTTGTAAACAATGGGTACACTGGCGCTGTGACAAAGGGGTGCCAAAGCTATATTATGAGCTTACGCGAAATAAGCCATCCCTATGGTTCTGGTACGTCTGCCCACCTTGTCGCCCTGGCACAGTCTCACACATAGTGGCTGTGGTTAGCAGAAAGAGCACGCCACTTGTGTGTCTCGACACAGTCTAATGTAGCGCTCCACCTGCTTACACCACACCACCAAAACTTGATAAAATCCGTTACAAGGATACTGCAGCTCAACCAACTGGAAATATCAATCTTCATAAAGTGAAGATTCCGAAGGGTGCACCTACAACATCAGGGGAAGATGGAATTGCCAAAGCACCACTTGCATTCTCTAGCAAGCATTGCAATATGGCAAAGACCAGTCAGACCCTGAGGTCTAAAATGTCTGACTCTGCAAAGGGGGACAAGCAGTCAAAAGTAAAACCTAAGTCTGAGGGCAGTTGATCGAATTATATTATCCTGTTTAATGTACCCGTGTGCAATGATAGTCTGCTTGAACAAAGGGCTCTGTCCGATCGGGAACAGTGGTCCAACTTGTACAATACATTCGAGCTAGACATCAATTCAGTAAAATTAAGCAGGCTGTACAGTGGTGTTCAGGAACCTCAGGGCAAGCCAACCTCATTAAGCTTTACACTGGGCTCTGACGAAGAGGATGGAAGAATAACATTACTGGCTCACGTAACGGCTGTCCACCGGAGTTTCAGCTCAAGAATGAGACATGACAGGCTACGGGCTAACAGGGAAATAGAGAGAGTCGCCAGAACTGGTGCATTCTACCTCTATGGTCATACATGGTGTTCCGGAGCTGGAAACTGGCACTGATTGCGAGAAGCACGTGCATGAAGTACAGCAATGGAAATGGTTGTCACCTCAGATGACTCTTGGGGCTTCTGGAACAGTCTCAATTTTCCGACTATCTTGCCCCGCTTATCTCACACTGATTAGTTCTTCAAGGCTGCTAAGCGTCAAATTCAACTCGTGGGATCAGTTGACCACAGTATTTCAATGGTGGTAAGAAACCGAAGGTAAATTTGGAGGACACATCCGATGCTGCAGAAGCAGACCTTGAACCATAAGTAGGTGGCAAACTGAGACCCTGTTACGTTCCAGAGCCCCAGTGATACTAAAGTGATGCGGTACTTAGAATGACAGTCAGTGTCTCCCAAGTGTCATGCTCGAATCCAAGGAAAAACGACGACGGGTCTGCTCCATCGGAATCTGCCGACTAGTCCCAATATTTAATCCCCTACCAGAATACAGAGTAACGTCAACTAACCAACAACATGCTGAGTTTGTGGGGCTCATTGTCAGCTACCTGCATAGCGATGTGAGAGGGCTGAGATGCAAGGTAGGTGAACTCGAAAACCTCTAGTCACACCTACACCTTAAAATAATCGTCCTTATTGAAACCTGGATAATCCTCACTATCGCCAACAACGAAATCAGTATAAATGATACGATTCTGATCAAGAGATGCAAAGATAACAAGCAACTTAAATGTCAGCCTGTTGGACAAAGGATAGCAGCACAAATGGCTAATGGAGAGGCTGAACACTTGAAGGTCACTTACGCACATTGCGATTGGTGGATTTTCCTTTGCATAAACGTCGCGGCAAATACTTGTTGTACGTTACTGAGGCGGGCTTTGAAGTAGCAATAATAAAAGCAGATAGACATTATATTTTTTAGCTTAAGGGAACAAGTTAACATGTGTATAAATTTCACAGATGTGACAAGCATTGAATCCACTCACAAGGAGAGTATTACTGGGTAACTTAATCAAAGGAGTATAAAGTTTGAACATTTCATCTCTTTCAGTTGATTGTAACGGATGGATAAGAGTCACTTGTATAATATTTGCTTTTTACAGAAGAGGAAATGTGACAGGTGATTTAAAAATTACACAATTCCTGAAATCTATCGTGGAATATATAGAAGACTAATCTATAGAATTTCTCCAACTCTGTGATTGTTCCCTCCCTTGTTCACATAATCAGTGTAGCTAAGATAAGGAATTATTCACCAGAGGTAAGATGAATTAACCTGATATGTATCCATCCTCAGATATTTCTCAGTACGGCCGAAGGCATTCGAAGGAACACGATCTCAATCTCTGCTTGAAAAGTTCACATCCAGTGTCTCCGAACAGATCTGGTGGTGACGAAAACTGCAAAGACTGGTGGAACACCACTACCAACGGGGACAAACCGATACAGATATTGCGGATAGAGTGTTTGGTAGACATTATGATGACTGTGATGCAGCTATAAAAAAGCTCTATAGCTGTGATTTTTTTCACTGGATTGTTATTCACTCTTTTTAGTGTGGATATATGCTCTTTCATTCTGAGTTATTTTTAACTTGATTGATAATTGTTTCCTTGCAAATATATGCACTTATGTCGGCTAACTTTGTCTCTTTTACTTATCATTTTGAGGACATTGCAGAGTTAACGAAAATGATAGGCAACGTATTAATAATTATGTGAAATGCGTCAGTGTTGAACTGTTATTATTTCCTCAATGCATCATCAAGCCTTGCGTATAGTGTTTCAGTTACGTTGGATCCGGCTGCGTACAATATTAGTATTCACTGTTGTTAAGAAAGTAGCCGCCAAACATGTGTTGGTACTGTGATAACGAAACATAACCTAGTAAACGTAGATTCTATAAGTACACGACTTGTATTGGTAGTCTAGGCACTTCAAGTACACTATGCAACGTATATCCTATTTATCACGAATAGTCTGCTATTCTTATGTTCCGTTTAACACCACTGTCTCAAAGGAAATCGTTATGTAATAGAGATAACTACATTACTCTTCTTGTGTTATCATTTCGTATTAATAGGCTCTTACATGATCACATCAACACTTAGACTCGTGTATTAGTTGACCAAGTCACTAAACTTCATTGATTATTTTGTTATCATAAAACACTGTAACTCATTAGATAGGCTTTTGTTTTGCACATCGCCTGTTTAAGGTTTCCTAGCGAAAGCAATTACTCAAAAGCAATAACAGTACCCCCATCGTGACCAAATTCAACCACGTGTAAAAATGACATTTTACAAATATTACGTCTTCTGTACACTGGCATCACTTTTATATTTATATTTTATATTTTATTATAGCTTGATTCCGCACTTTATTTTGGCACAAGTATGAAATTTTCAGCATGTGATATCGGTAGCCCAACTTTAGCAGGCCAACCACAGATATTAGGTGTGCGTCGGCGGGGGATCGAACCTCGGACAGTGTGCGTGGTCGGCGAGAGTCCTAACCGCCGTGTCACCGACGCAACTCGACAAACAGTAAGTATTAATAGTGCATGAATGGAGTGCAAAATTTTTAAAACAATATTTATTTCGATGAATACATTCGTAATACCACAAATATTACCCTTTTTAACCCAGTTAGAATGTCTAAATGTATTGAGTGACTGCGGAAGTGAATATCACAATCTTGAAATTAAAAATGACAAAAATTCAGTCACAAAATGATGAGTTAAATAAAAAAATTAAAACATAGTACCTACCAGTGAAGTTGTTGTGCTGCTCTATTTTGACCAAACTAGCGTACACGAATATCCTAGTGCTTCTTCGCGTTTATAATTGTGTCCCAACGTTGTGATTGCTCAACATCTACAATGCAATTCAAAAGGCACTTGCGAAAGAATACGATCGCGTATTGTCGCAGTAGTCAAAATTCAAAAATTGAGCGAGTACAAAAGTAACATTATTATTACTATTATTATTATTCGTTAACACGGAATCTTTAGAGTGATAAGCAAATCAAAGTCCAATTACATAGTTAAAGTAT
The DNA here is from genome assembly GCA_944472155.2 of Trichobilharzia szidati. Lineage (NCBI taxonomy): Eukaryota > Metazoa > Platyhelminthes > Trematoda > Strigeidida > Schistosomatidae > Trichobilharzia > Trichobilharzia szidati. Next base: position 91,191,069 of record OX235272.1, read on the forward strand.
ACTGCGATGATGAGTAATAAAACGGGTCACTACAAAGTGACTGTCTCTTCACCGTTATCTGACGAAATAACCAACTCAGTTTACTTTCTTACTGTGAGATTTGATAAAGATCGCGAAATCATAATTACCTCAATATTTAACCCCCTCCTCATCATTTACGTAAAATACACTATAAAAATTGGAATTACTCAGCATTTTCTAGCATAATTGACATTTTCCAACGAATTCTGACATTTCTAATGCACCTCAGCATTTCAATTCGATGGAAGGATAGCACTTTGTCACAACACTGAAAACGACAGTTTTTCTCACTTTTACACTTTTTTTTCTTTAAAATACGGTATGTAAAACGTATTTCTGTCGAAAAAACACTAAAAACAACATAGAATAGTCCAAACACAACACCACGATAACACCTTAAAACTGCAGCAATCAGCTGATTTGTGCCTCTATCCTCTGCCCAGCCTGTCGACGGCCGTAATTTCGTGTACCCGCGAGTTAGGTAAACAAGTGATTTGCTCGCTTGTGATTGGCTGTGGTAATTTTAAACATCATTTAGCTGCTTAGGTAAGTTCGCAATTTCCAGGAGCGTTTTATCAAGTCGGGTGCATAACTGACACCACGTACTATTACAGCTCAGGATAGAAGCGATATACCAGAGGATTTATTTGCTGAATTCAATGAATGCATGCCATATTAAGATCTAAGGACTTCGCAGGAGTGTCAAGAATGCAAACAATGTTCCAAAGAGGTGATTACTTCATGCAACTTCAATTATCACTTGATATTTTCTACAAAACAATTGGCTCAGCAAGAGACATAATCGCGCCCCTAAAATCTGCTCTTAAGACACCAACTCCATTTATAGACCGCAAAACGCGACTAAAACTAAGGAAACTGAAAAGGAAATACCATGTATTTAAGGAATTTAATGCGTTAGACCAAATACATGAAACTCTTAAACGGCTTGAAGATAAACGCAAAATGATGTCACAACTTGAAGAAAATAAAGCGCTTGTGGGTAACTCCAAAACTCAGGAACTTTGTAGGATATTGCAGAAACGTCTAAAAAGCAGTAAAGACGATACTGTAAGCAGCTTGGAACATAAGAGTATAATATACAATGATCCCCAGATTATAAGTGAACTCCTCAATTAGTGGTTTTGCGATGACGCCAGAGTGCACCCGACCCAAAATTTCCAAATGACCTGCAAAAGTAACCACAAATTAGGCGAAATAGACTTTAATATACAAAATATAGACTCAGCGATTGAGACTTTGAAGTCTAATGGTAGTACTGGAACAGATGACATACCATCTGTCATGTACAAAAATGGTAGCACGGAAATGGTAGTCTTGTTACTTAGAATATTTACTCTCTCGTTGGAAACTGGAACTTATCCTGAAGTGTGGAAAACCACATACATATTACCTAAGCACAAAGCAGGGGCCAAAACCAGTGTATGCAACTAACGACCTATCAATATAACACCGGTAATATCCCGAATAATGGAGAAAGTGGTTAAAGACCAAATGTCAGACAACTTACTAGAACATGAACTTATCAATCCATCACAACACGGATTTCTTAAAAAAAGATCATGTGTGACCTGTCACATAGACTTTTTCAATGAAGTTACACGAAGTAGGGACAACAGAGAACTAGTAATTGTACTATATTTCGATATAACAAAAGCCTTCGACAGAGTTCCCCATAATCTGCTAGTCAGCAGGTTATGCTCACTAGGGATATGTGACCCTCTCCTGAGCTTGATAAAATCATTTCTCTGTGGCCGAAGTCAGACAACGAAAGTTGGCTCGATAATCTCAAGGCCTAAACCAGTAAGTAGTGGTGTGATCCAGGGAAGTGTATTAGGCCCACTCTTATTCATAATATATATAAACAGTATCTGTGAATGCTTTAGTGTAGGTAAACCAGTACTATATGCAGATGACTTAAAAGTGACGTATAAATGCAAGAACACAGATCTTGGAATAACAGTAAACGCCATACAGCAAGAATTAGAAAAAATGGATAGATGGTGTGACACCTGGCAACTCCAATTTAATGTCGAAAAATGTGGCTGGCTCTGCATAGGTTGCAACAATTTAGAACTTGACCTGACAATTCAAAGCCATGCACTTCAACGACTGGAATCTGTACTGGACCTAGGGCTGAAATATTCACATAACTTATCATTTTCTGAACATATCTCCAAACAAGTGTCAAAGTCACGCAGACTTATCGGCTTTCTACTCAGGAACTTCTACAGAAATGAGTCTAGAATTCTGCTGTACAAGGTTTGTGTGCGTCCTTTATTTGATTACTGTTCATTCATGTATAGTAGCATACGCATAGAGGACAAATTGAAAGTCGAGGAAGTGCAGAGGTACTTCACGTTAAAATCACTCGGAACCGAAAATTGTGCGAACTACTCCACTAGATGTGATACCCTAGGACTAGAAACACTATGGCTAAGACGCCTGAGACTAAACTTGACACTTTACTATAAGCTTCTTAACCACTTAGTTTTTACCTCTACCAATGGCACTCGACTTTCAGATGACAATGGCTACAAACTAAGACACACTAAGGGTACAGTAGCTATCGAACAATGTAAAACAACCACCAGGCAAAAGTTTTACTTGATTAGGTATGCACAGATATGGAATAAACTGCCAATGGAAATGCGTCAAGCAAGTACATTGACCTCCTTCAAAAAGGTGCTTAATGACAAACTACAAGACTTTGCAAACGATAGTAGTCCTAGTTCCTATCTGAGAGCCTCCGGAATTATAGGTCCATTTAATGTATAAGCTTAAATACTACACCTGTCGTTTTTTGCCTATATTTATAATTCTAGATAAAACATTAACGGTTAAGATACGTATCCTCAAACAGACAAGAAATCTCGTTTGTAAAACTACTACCCGACACAATAAGTGGAATAAAATGGACATAAACCGACATGAAAAAGGTATAACACCACAACATCGCATGGACAGATGAACGCTCGTTGGGCACCATATATCCCTCACCAACTGCAACCCACCTTTCCTTAGATAATGTGATGAACTTATATCCATAATGTTGCTGAGCAGTTAATATTCTCAACTCCTGTCGGAACAGCTGAAACTCATAAACCTTCCTAACGCTAAGAAAATACCCACGAGCAGTAGAAATCCATTAATTAATGCGTCCGAAGCTTATGTACTTACTCCCAACAATGACATTGAAGATCAAATGAGATAAACACATCACTGATTTCAAAATAACACATCAATGAACTATAATTCGAGGAATCTGCACACAACAAAGTTATGTATGAATATTTACTTCAAGCTTTATTTTTTTCCCAGGCACTTATAATCCATCCACCAAAGACCTGATTTTTTTGTTAATGCGAAGACAATACTCCTGTATTTCCTGTTGTGTTGCACTCACTGACAATGTAGCAGATTTTTCCAACTTTGCACAGAAATGATTGTGTATAAGTGTAAAGGCTGTTTTATACTACTGGGATTAACATTTATCAAGTGTATGTATAATCTCTAGCGAACATGTAAAGCATATCTTGCTACTGCCTGTAAATTGTGATTGAATTATATGGTTCTATTTCTGTAACAATTTGATGATGCCTGTAAACTGGCGTCCCTCATGTACTGTACTATGAGAATAAATTTATTTATTTATTTATTTATCGCTTGACCATTATTTTCGGAGATACTGAAATAAGTATAAATACACAGTGGTCTGGTTAATCATGATAAAAACAGCATGGTTGACGCAACATATACGTATACTTATGAATCTGTTGTTATTCCTACATATACTATATTCTTGTCAGGGACATCGAAAAGCAGGTTTAGAGGTTGACGGTATCGACGTTCGCGAATTGTACGGAGTATACTGACTCAAGATCTTATAGCAACAACTTCTCAAGTACTCGTTTCTCGCGTACCAAGTACAAAGGAAAAGACCAGATTTAGTCGTCCAAAGTACGTGATATATTTCGGGACCGAATCGCGGGATGAAATGAATGCTTAGCTGGCTGGTGATCGTGCACGCACGTGACACAACGGAGCACCAAATGGCTAGGGTGCTTGACTAGAAGCCTTCAGCTAAACAAGTCGACTTAAACAGTGAGGGTCAGCATCCGATGTTCAGTGATGATTGCTGTGGTCAATAATTTTGAGGAATTATTTACAGCTACACAGGTATCAAACGTTACAGTAAGCAGTGTAATACATGTAGGCCACGCTGGATCTCCATTCACTTTCAGAGTTAATCTTGAGTTCGTTTGGAATGAGCTAGTTGACCACATCAGTATTGCGAGGATGCAGTGAAAGTGAGTAAACAACTGCTCCATTAGATGAAGTGGTACATTAAATTTATGTGATTGTATTATTAGTAGTTGTCTATCTAAGTTAACAATGAATTCGTCAAATAATTTTGTCGTTTCATGACGCTTAGATGGACCTACTAGATATCGACCAACGATAAATTGCGAAGCTCCTTAAATTTGATGAAAACTATTTAGCTACTTATATATTGTTTGTAAAGTGATTACTTGTAAATGCTTATGAAGAAAAATTTTCTGTTCAGATCAAACATGTACTACCCAAGTTAATAATGCTTTTCTTAGACCTTTCCAGACTTGCGGAGAAATATATATGTGCTGTGCACGCAGATGGAATCTAGTGACAGTAACTGAATTATCTGTACATCTGAAATCTAACGTTTGCTTAGTAAACAATTTTTCAATGAATCTGTGTTTCCTCTGTTGCAATACGATTGTGTTCCAGTGACATTAGTAACACGTGCTGAGGTAGGAATTAAGAGTAAACTGTTGGGAGTAAATGCGGCGTCTGGGAAGCTTTTGTTTACGCGATTAGATGAACAGATAGCAGCGTACCGTGTTCTGTGGCTGCGAACCGTAGACTTTCTGTTTTTAATTAATACGATAGCCGCGGTTGCACCGAGATATAAATCTAACAGTATAGGTACAGTCTATCCTCATGGTACATTGCGACAAGTAGAAATCACAAGCACATTATCTCACGTTGATTTATTTTCTATTTTTGACTATGAACAGCGAATCATTTGATTTATCCTGCTAAGACGATAGATAACTCGAAACATTTTATGATCGCAACACCTCTGAGATTCGGACATATTAACTTTATTTGAGTACGACATAATCTTTTTACCAATAGGCTTCTCCGAATATCAGCTCTTCCTTAGTATTTCAAAGATAGCCTCATATACTCTGTACCTCACAACTTACGCGAAGGCTAATATTTGGTCTTACTAGTAGAATATACAAACGAATAACGAGGAATAGATTTATTAATGAATTAACATGTGATACAAAATCAATGACACTGAGGAAATCTTCTTTAGCACCCAACTCCATGAAATCCCTTAAAGTAGCTGTCACCTGAAAAAGAGATTAAGCAGTCAGAAGATGTAAACATTGTTACCATTATGCACACAAGATCTAAGTGATAGAAAATACTAAATAATGCGGTAATTTTTGTGTGCTTACGTCATTCAATATTTTTCAAGCAGACAAAATGGACATTGCATCTGCTTGTAAAGACCAAATCTATGCAGTATAAGAAGCAAATAACATGTGAAAATAATTCCCGAGTATTTCTGTAGATTTCCTCTAAATAAGTACATGTAGGGGACCTTTGATACTATTACCTAAGGTACACAACAAAGTAGATGAAAACGACTAACAAAACGAACTAGCCTACCTCATCATGTCTTTGTCTAATCCTTTAAACTGAAAGTTGTCATATTGTGTGTCTTTGAGTAATTTGGCATTTTCTCAATGAAACACTACGTATTTCAACTATTTGTAAACTATGTAAATTACGGCCAGATAAGGACACCATCATTTGCTGTTTATGCTGAAAACGCCTTATCCCATCAACTTTTATCGGGAATACCAGTGTAAAAGTGTGTAAAACAAAAAATAATTGCCTGATTTTGAGGTTTTGCAATAAATATAGCCTGTAGACGTCATCTGATCAAATGACCTTCTGTCATATACAAGCTACCAACTAAAATGCATACGTGAAACGGACCCACCACTTACTGAGCTCTCAGACTCCATATGTTGTCAATTCACCGTTGGCCACACCAAGCACCTTTTTTTATTCCGACAAGTTCCCAGTGGAACATGGGGCTTCAAGCTAGAGGCTTGAAGTTTCGGTAGCAGTGGTGTTTATTTTTACGGGATGGGGTTGCTAGCCTTGTGCCCAACCTTCCCTCTTTACCAGTCTTATTACTGGATAACCGAGGTAAAGGAGTGCGACACCAAGCACCTACTGGGCGCTATCTACCAATCATCCACCTGTGTGCCAGAGCAAAACCAGCTGCCGCTCAGCACCATCACAAGGATACGGGACTTGTGCTAAGACCAAATCACCACAGCTGGAGATTTCAATGTCCCATCTCTGAACCTTGGCTCGCCGTGTGCTCAGGGAAAATTTACTCGAAGTCTACTGGAAACCACTTGAAATACGGACTGACTGGGAGTGTTGGAGACGACAAGAGGCGGGCCCCGAATAGAAAGTCGTCAAAACTAGATTATGTTCTAACTAGTGACCAACCGCTTGTCTCAAATGTACAGATCATGACCCCACTAGGAAGTAGCGAACACGCAGTCACAGGATACGGTGATGTTCTCCGTGAGCACCTACAGTGGGACACTGTGCGACCATGTCTGTGCTATAATAAGGCGGACAATGCTAAAATGAAGAGGCTATTTTCCAACGCAGAATGGCCCCTAGACCTAGCCGAGTTGTCTGTCGATGAACACTGGGAAGCGCTAAAGGAGATTATATACACAGCCATCTCAGATACCGATCCTTTAGTCACAACACAACTGAAGAATAATTCTTCATGGTTGAGGAGAGGTACTCAACGTATTCTGCAATCAAAATGGTAGGCTTGTTCAACGTAGCGAATATCCAAGAGTCAGACCAACCACGATGGATATCCGGAACTCAAGAACCGGTGCAACGCAAGAGTAAGGAGTGAAAGAAGGTCATTTCAGGCTAATATTGACAAAATTCTCCTGGCAAACACTAAAAGCTTGCACCAATTCATGTTGGAAAGAAAACCAACCGACCAGGGTCAGGAGCCTAACTAGGTCCAAACAGTCAACAACCCACTAGTCTGGAGATGACCAAAGCATCCAGTTTGGCTTCCGCCAAACATTCAAACAGAAAAGTGTGTGTTACTGGTACGGATTAAAATGGCGAAACTGCTATTTCACCGGATGAAGACCTAGGGGCTATTCCCTAACTAAACTTGACAATATTACTAGGAAAGCTACAGAGACTCGCATCTGGAAAGTCCCCAGAGTGGGATGACATCAGACCATCTGTTCTGAAACAGTGCGTCGAAGCTCTTTGTAGGCCCTCAGGCGACTTGTTTCAGCACTCGATGGATTCGGGGAAACAGCCAAGGGAGTGGAAAAGAGCCAACCTTTCTCCGAACTTCAAGGGTGGGGAAAGGCGAAATGCAACTAGTTATAGACCAGTAGCGCAACTCCCAGTGGTATCGCAAGTACTGGATATTATAATTGATGATCACATCAGGGAGCACCACGGCAGGATTAATAGACTTCATGAAGCACAACATGGTTTCAGGAGAAACAGATCCTGTGTAACAGACCCACTATCAGCTTCGGATGACTGGACATCATGCTGGTATATGAATGTTCCAATCCATTGGTCTTCCTAGACCCTGAGAAGGCATTTGACACAGTTCACCATGATATTCTCCTACACAAAATAAGTCAGGCAGGTATAGGGGAGCTGCTTCTGTCATGGTTGAAGGACTACCTAGGTGAAAGGCAATTTTGCTCTAAGGTCAATCGAGTCCGATCATTTTGGCACAGCTCGTCATCAGGAGTGTCGCAGGGTTCTATCCTAGGACCAGTGATGCTTTCGATTTTTATCAATGATTTACCATGCCATCTAAGCTGCCCGACTCTTCTATACGCTGACGACGTGAAGATATGGAGGGCGACAAAGTGCGCGGAGGACTCAGATAGGCTACAGGAAGATCTAAACCTTCTGGAAGACTGGGCGATGGCCAGTGGCATGACTTTCAACCTGAAAAAGTGCAAAGTAGTGAAGTTGCACACCTGTAGACTGCAGAATGCAAGTTACACCCTGTGCAATGAAAGCTTGTCATGCACAACGTCGGACACAAGGGTAAATTACTTGGGGGAGATAGTGAGGGCATATGCTACCATACACTTTACACATAGACAGTTAGGTGTACTCACTCCTGAACTATTTGTAAGGTTGTACAAAACACACGTCAGACCATACGTTGAAGTGCATGACATCATTGTACCCACACTGCTCGGAAGGGACGCAAACCTCTTGGATAGAGTGCTAGGATGGTTAACAAAACGAGTGGCTGGTCTCCTAAATAAACTGTGTGATGAAAGGCTAAATAAATCAAGTCCCTTCACACTTAGCCACCGCTGGCTTAAGGAGGGATTTGGTTACTGCCTACGAGATAACAAATGACCAGAATCACCCAAACAAAGATATCCTGCCAACGAGTTGGTATGGGGTTCCTCGTGGAAATCCCAGAAGGATAGCTCACCAGAGGTCAAAGACTTAAGTGCGCTCCCACTTCTTTTCACTGAGAGTCTGCTGTCCCTGGAACTCTCCACCGGCGGATATACCTATGACACCGTCTCTGGACGCCTTTAAGCGAGGGCTGGACAATCATGCAGCGACACAAGAACTGCGTCCAAATGGCCTATCCCCTTAAAATCCCATACACCTTTCGGGGATAGACAACTAAGTTCGTTGTTTCACCTCTTTACATTCTCTCCCGCCGTACTTTCCTGAAAACTCTTGTAAAACTCATTATTATTACCGATATATATATCAACTTCAAATTTAATCAGCTGTCTGTTGTTACGTCTTCTTAATTTCTTTTTCTGTCTGTTAGTTTGAATAACTTCACTAATTATACTAATTTTTATTAATATCTCTTCTTTTGACGAAGAAAGCGGTGAACTAAATGGTGAAAGGATCGACTCCATTCACAATAGTAACAGTCTTAACACACCTCATGCTACAAACCACACATAATCACAGCACTACTTTGGGAGTCAACCAAAGTTACAACAGTCGAGCGGCGGGACGAACTACGCAGAGGTTTACCAAAGATCAGGAACCTATACCTCACAATCAAGAAGCGAGCACAAAGAAATCCAATTGGTTTATATTAGCTAGGAAAAACGATATTTGATATTGGATACTTCTAGAAGAATTGATTTATGCCCCCTCAGTTTCCGCGTTTAAGAAGTAATCAGACAAGAGGAGATACTTACTCTAAGAGTTGAAACACAGTTTGTTAGCCTTTCGAATTGAATATCTGAAAGTGCAGCACTTGTGGCTGGACTTATCCGGCATGTTGGTTGAAATTTCGCTCGGCAAATGTTTTTTGTCAATAATTTTTAATAAAATTTTGTTATATGTTTTCTGGATTGATAGGAATTCTCATTTCCTGGCTAGTTATGTTGGTGTTCGCGTCATTTAATCTGACTGCGACACACTTAGCATATTGGTTGTAATGATTAGTGTTTCATGGTGAATGCGTCAAAACATCTCTACAATGAAGAAGATGGGGTAGTTGGGGGGTAATGTCATCTACACAAATAGTTTATTTCTTGTAGAAACTGCAGCTTTCGACATAGTGTCATTCAATGAAGACTACGTCAAAATGTGGCTATTTTCGTGTGAAGAACAGTACTATTTTACAAAAGAATGCTATCAGTACATGGGAATCACCTATAAATGCCAACAGAACGTAAAACCAATGTGTAAACGAACGGCTACGGAACTGCAATCCAACATAACCGACTAACATGGACGAAAATGACCTTTGAGCGTCTCACTCCATCAATGACCTTGAGCATGCGGGATAATTTCAGCCAGCACTTGTAGATGTCAAACGTAAGAATCGCTTGCAGTTTATCTCACCGGCGGGAACTTGGAATTGCGTCCTTCACATTGGTGAAATGATGTCGCGAAGACTAACAAACAAAGGTTTCGCAGGTTTTTCAGTTTTGTTGCGAAAATTTCGCTCCTCTTTCAATGCGTACTCTGATCTCGAAAAGGGAAAAGCGATCAGTGTTGGTATGCGAAAGTCAAATTAATGGATCTCTAGTCGTTGTTTCTAGATCTGGATCTTCTCAGAAATGGCCCAATACCAAACTAGGACCCATAGACTCCGTCAATCCTAAGTATCCTTTACCTGGGTTCGTTGGATTTCCAGTTCCCAAGGATGATAAGTTACCAGAAAGGAAATACACACCTGCGGTGCATACATTGCCTCCTCTGAAGGAGGAAAAATATGCGGCGGTTCTCTTGGATGTCCACAATGCTATGGAAGTAAGTATCTGCATTAGTTTTTACTGTATTTCGAAGGATACGGAAAATCTTGATTTTACGCTGGTATTTCTGTGGAACGTCCCAACTAGCATTGACTTTGGGCGCATTGCAGAACGTTGGGGCATACTTTGTGCGCATCTTAGAATGTTTGGGGCAGGCTTAGGGGCCTTGCCCCACATTTTGCAATGCGCTTAAAAATGCTATCTGGGGTTCCATAGTACGTACTTAGTTAACTAAGTACTGTGAAATTTACCTGTATTATGTGGCAACTGTTGCTGTCACTTTTAGCTATGACAACCATTTAAGTTGGATTATAAATTTTGTTCAGTATTAAGTGCAACAAATAAAGCTCTTCGATCTCTTTCCGAACGTCACACAGATTTACAGTCATATTACTTTCGGGAGGTCAGGTCTTTTGAAGCGTGTTGCTTAAAAGATAGATTGTTAAAGTCATGGTTTATGTACACTTTTCCATTTCCATCATACTGGCGAGGTTTTCATGTAGAGACCATTTTCGTAACCTATTTGTCTAGTGGGTGAATCACTATTATAACCAGATCTAGTTATATCTGCAGGGATTACATTTAGGACTGAAGAATGAAAAGTCTCAATCGTTGTACTGCCTCGTACTCTGATTGGTTGTACCGAATAGATAGTCTCAGGGTAGCTCATGTATTTGGGATAAAATACCAGACAGGACAAATAAGAGACGGTTCATTTGTGTATACGTTGACAGAAAGCAGTCACGCGAGTAAATGGCACCAAAAATAGGTATTATCCCGTAATTATTTATATTGATTAGGGAGATCGGTTCTTATAATGCTATTGTAAACGAAATTATATCTGAAAAAAGCGGAACTTCGATAACTTCCGAAGTCAATTGAAGCACAGTTCAGCTGACCTTTATCTGCATTACAATTGCTCACTATCAAGCCATAGCATGGAGTGATTGTATGCATCGGTTTTTCAACTGTAGCCGAGGTTGCAAAGACTGTCTGTGATCTAAAACAAGGCAAAGTACCATGAACTGATGATATGACTCATGATGGTTGTAAAGCCAAGATCATCAGTGGCCTACCTAAATTGACGCAGTTCACTCTACTTGCGTCCTACCTATATACATGGTCTTAAATATAGTCCAGCTTGGCAGGCAAAAGTCCATTACCGCTTGACGTGTGCAAATTCCGGCTTGTGTTATCGATCAGTAGTATATATCGTGTTATTTTTCTTTCTATCGGTGTATGCTGGTCTTGTATCGTCTAACATTCGACAGGTGCTAAATATATCTGTGAAATTTGCTATCACACGTCCTTTAAAAATGAGTTTGTCTCATTGTCTCCGCGTAATCGTACCAGCGTGCGTCGCCGGCGCAGCGGTTAGGACTCTCGCCGATCATGCACATGGTCCTGGATTCGATCCTCTGCCGACACACACACGATATTATCAATGGTCGACCTGCTAAAGTTGGGCTACCGGTATCACATGCTGAAAATTCCATACTTATACCAAAAATACGGTGTGGAATCAAGCTGTAATCAAAAATAATATAAAAATTTACTTATTTTTTTGTTACTTTACATATTCTGGTAGCACGTTTAGATTTTTGACCAGAGTACTTTAATTGTTTGAATCACCAAGTCCTATCCCTACTTTTACACTAAACTCCGAGGCTAATTTCTATATCGTCCTCATGATGATAAGACCAATTTTCAAAATGTTTCATTTTTGTAACTGAGATGCCTTAGGTGAACTTCAGTAAATCTATTCACCTCTAATCCTTGGGATTACAATTAAGGTGATACTGTTGGTCAAAAGTCACTTTGAAAATATATCAACTAAATAAGAAGTAGGTTGAAAGAAGTCTGATCATTCACGAAAATGTTACTGGTCCACTGCATCGTCAGTATGTTTTAGGTCTGCAAAGCACTGTATGTAGTTGAGTGTGTATCTTTAAAACTCTTCGCTGTATTGCTCATAGTCAGTCTGATTTGTTCATCTGGGTCAGTTTAGTACTATTACCACTCGTATTGCTGATTTATCTGTGAAATTTGTTTCACGAAGCTGGAACGGCTGACTGATAGAAAGCTTAGCACAGTTATCTCACTGAGAATTTTGTTCCTTTTTACGTTTCTGTTTTTACGTTGTTAAGGTTTGTAGTTTCCTTGTTTAAAAAATATTTTTGTTTATATATTTTTTTAATCAGTTCAATGATTCTCAGCCTTCAATAATTCCGTTGATATCTGACCAGCTTGAATGCAGTATACACACCTGTCCAACTTTAGTTCAGCGAGGTTAGTTTCTTTCACCTTAAAATAATTCGACATGAATTGCAGATCTGGCGAATGTCTTTCCATCAAGAAAACTTTCCACTACTCCTTTAACAGCTTTAATTCTTAGCCATCATACAAATGAATCATTGAATATATGGAGTGAGGAAGCTGCAGATGAACGCGAACAGTTAGCACAATCTGTAGGTTTTTGGGATTTTTATCAACGAAATTTTCTTTAAAAAAATTTGTATAGTTTATCACTTCTGCGATTGAAATATGCGCTTCACTGAAAGAACTGGGCTACTGGGCTGACTTCATTGATCCATTCACTGGGAAACCGGTTAGCCTTATTAAATAACTTGCTAATCTTTTATATTGTTTATTTAGTATATTGGAGCACACGGTGAAGCAGTTCTTACAGAGACAGATGAAACTATGAAACACTTTGGATTTGAATTAGACAATTCAGTGTGTTGTAAAATGCTGCGCCATCCTAAATGGAAGAATCACGTATTTGTTGGACTGATATTTACAGACGCACCACGGAATCATCCTGTACTATCACATATTTAACTCTTATTAGCTTTATCGCTTACATTCTTCAGTCTTACAGACACTTTAAAGTGCGTATACAATAATCGTATCTGATTTTAAAAAGAAACGGGATTATCTCAGTTCTCTGCTGTTGCATACATATAAATTTTGTGAAAATTACTTTTGTGTTGTCAATAAATTATAAGATTCAGAAACAGAATTCTTTTTCATAATCTTATAGTTAAAAAAAAAGGTGAAAATTACCTGATAAATTTAGTTTTTGTAGGATTACTTTGGAATCGAAAATGATCAGGAGAACGAAGCAGCGAAACATCAAAAGGCTAAGTGTAAAGCGCTAACTGCATCAATAAGTATGGTTTGATACTCAATTCTTAACCTGTTTAACTGAAACAATTCAAGGTTTTATTGATGATCAGTATTTTGGTGATCATGGGGATAAAGATAATGATAAGGCGTGTGAAGGCAAAGCTGACAATAGCTTCGTGAAAGACAATCCACGTGAGAAAATGATTCATTCATCAAAATCCGATGTTTTTAATGAATTATCTGAAGTCGATTCACAGTATTTCGGTAATTTATTTGCTTGTTGGCTTTTCTTTTCGAGTTTTGCTTTATTTCTTTCATACAACTGCTTAATTATAAAATTTATATGTTCAGTGAATTTCGATGATGATTGAAGCTTAATTAAGTACTATAATATGATAATATGTTGAATACTGAACAGCATTTTCGCACTTTTAGTCACAGCCATCAGTCTTATCAGTATTACTGGTATAGGATGTAATATGAAGTTTCAGGGTATATACCTTCACATGAATTCTATATTTTTCATCTGTGTAGTGCTGTGCCTAGAAAATCAGTCCTTTCAATGAGCGAAAAGTTCTAAAATATATGGCGTTTAAATGCTGGAATCGTTCTCTGTTAGTTGCATTTATTTAACACAAAATACCACTCCGAGTCTTTTAACTGTGTTGTGTGTTTGCAAGTAATTATTTGTAGGACAGGTTTTGAGTGGTGGCACTAAAAGTATCTTCATATATTTTTTTATCGAAGTCGAAAATAGGGTGTTTGTCTGCAGATTATGCCTATTGATCTGAGCCATATTGCTCAGATGGGTTCGTAGAATTAATAAAATTCAATGTTTAGAGACTATCAGTAAAATATGTCGAAATCGTTCAAGGTAGCTCAGGTTTGTTCACTTCTTATTGTCTTTGTACTCTTGAACATTTGCAGTAGTTTTCATTCACTTATTTCTTTACTTATTATCAAATCCATGTTTGTGTGCATCTATTCCAGTGTACTGTTTAAAAGTCTGGGACTTTCAGCTGACGGAGTCTTATAGACCGGTTTGTATTGATGTTTCACAAGTCATCATAATGTCTCTATTTTCTTTTTATTTAATTTGTTTATGTTAATCTCGTATTTCCCGTTGACTGATTTTAGACTGAAACATTCTATCTTTGTTGACATATCGGCTACTTGTACGGACGCTGTCTGAGGATTAACATTTTATTTGGTAGATAGTGATTGACATATCCAGAATGCGCGTTTCTTCCTATTTATGACTCGCCAACTGGATGCCTTTACTATCCCCCGTGACTGGTGTTACCTAGAAACAAATAACAACTGATACCCATTGAACAAGAGGCGGTTTTCATGGCCTAGTGGGTAAGGCTCTGGAGTTTGAAACGATGACCCCAGGATTGGAGTCCCGGTAGGGATACCATAATTCACTGGGGATGGAGGTACATCTGGGGGACCAGTCCTAAATGGAATGAAATGCGCCTCCTGAATTCCACTGCTAGTCACCATCCACTAAACAACACCTTTTTATATAAGTCTTCCAGTCAACAAATTATCTTTTCTCAGTATCTATAGGTGCAATTGATTTTGTCGTGACACGCTGGCCAAGTTTGTGACCCGTATAGACGCAATGACTGAATTCACATTTTTGTTGAAAATCCGAATCTTGTTCTTTATGCTGAAGCAGAGTGCCGAAGATTTCCAAACTGGTTTCACGTTGATGAGGGCCTATCTTCCCTTTCCGATTCTGGTTGGCTGGCTTTGACATCTTCATCCGTTCCACTGGCATGTGGTTTAAATGATGCTGCATAGCTAGATAAGTGAAGGAAGTAACCTCTGTCACATCTCTCCCGTTGATGGTGATGGTTGTTGTTGCTATTGGTTGGTGCATATCTTCATCACCTCCGTCTTCTGTATTTTCACATGGAGTCCTGTCTTCGCTGCCCACCTCTTCAGCTAGTTTGTTGCTTTTCACCTGTCTGCAAGTCTTCGACTTTGTGTGACACTAAACATAAATCATCCACACGCGAAATGCAGATCTTCTAGAGTCTCTTATCGTTGGTCAGTGCAGCGTGTTCCTGTCTTCTCACTCCATTTGCACAATCTGACGCATAATCCAGTCCACCACAACTGAGAATAATAGGCAGGCAGCCTTGTCTGTCTGTCTGTTTTCAACACAGAACTTTGCACCGATGTGCAGCAGTTCAAGTCGCCACACTCCGTGCAGCACACAAAGCAAGAGAAGAAAGAAGAAATGCAAAATAGAAACAGTCAGAAGAAGAAAGGAATAGTAATAATGAAGAGCAATGTAGTTTCATTGGGTATTACAAGTCACAAGGAGTGGATGCATCCGCGCCATTGAGTCCAGCAGACAGCCTTGTCTCACTCCTGTATTCACTTCGAACACCTTGATGAGTTTTCCGTTGTGGATCATCTGACACGTGTCCTTGTCATATAGCCAGCTGTTGAGTGAGGTTGACAAAGACTTGGGCATTGCACGCCGTAGTATTGAAGCAGTCTTCAAATTACTTCTCGGTCAACTCTGTCGTAGAAATTTTCGAAATCGATAAAGTTGAGGTAGAGGTTTGACTGCCTTCCTATGTCTTTTACGATGACGATGAGTAAAGTTGAAATTTCAACAGCACATGATTTAATCTTTCTAAATCTAGCTTGTTCCGGTGGGACAGTTCTGCACCCAGTACACCTTTTATTCTCTCCAGAATGACACAACTCGGTATTTTCTTGGCGTGGACAGCAGCATGATTCTGCGCCAGTTCTTGCACAGACCATTCCTTCCAAACCTTGTGCAATATTGGCGTGAGCACATCTGTCGCAATCTCTGGATCCATGTTCATTGCTTCGTGGGAAATCCGTTTCACCCTGCTACCATCTCGGCTGAACTTCAGTAGCTTGATCACATTCCGGATTTTCGCTTTCTCTGGAGGATTGGTGTCCAGTGGCACTTCCGTGCGTGCCGTTGGTGGTGGTGTATTTCTGGGCAAGTCGCAGGTGATGGTCGATTCAAGAGTCCTTTGCAATGATCAACCGATTGTTTCATTTGTCTCTTCTTCTTGGTAAACAGGTTCCCTTCAGCATCTTGTATTGGTTCCATCACCTGGGTTGGTCTCTTCCCGGGTAGAGACGTGGTTGTCTGATATAATGTTCTGATGTCTCTTTTGCCTGTTCCGCTTCAGTTGCCAGTATGTCGTAGAATTGTCTTTTGTCTCTCCTAGCACTCTTTTTCAATTCTCTCTTTATTCAGTGCAGTGTACATTGAAGCCAGCTTCTCCTTCTCTTTTCCATCTTCGTATTGAGTCATCTCTGTCACTGGTGTCCTCTCCTCGATTAGCTTACAGGAAGGTGTCCGTTGAGAGCCAGCCAACCATTCCTTATCTTGTATCTTCTTCCTTCCTAGAATGGTTGTACACGTTTCCGTGAGCACCACCAACATTCATTGAGTTCCGGAAGGCTGGCTTTCACCAGCCCGCTGGTCAATTCGCCTCTCCGATTCCAGCGAAGAATAAGTTTGTCTTTATTTTTTATCGTAAACATATTTCTTGTGCGTCGAAGTTTCTGTAGCATTTTGATTGGCTTTGCGGTGTATAGTCGCTAGCCCCACGCCCCAACCCTCCCTCTTTCTTTCGGGCTTGGGACAGGCTAGAAAACTGGAGAGAGTTTGTAAACTAGGCGAGTTTTGGGAGTGTCATGGATGACGCTTATTGTCATCTTTTACAACAACCCAGGAATATTTGGTCGCATAGGAGAAGTATTAACATCGATCAATAAAATTTTGAAGTTTTCGAAAGGCAACACCTTGTTCTAGTGTTCTGATGGTGGATATATGCGGAATATGATTAGGGAATTACAGGCTGGTTGGAAAAAAGAGTTCTGAGAGTGTAACAGACAGTTTGTTACACACAGTATGTACTTTTCAGATAAATAAATTTGTAAGAGGCCTGTGAAAGTTGTATTAGTCTAAAGTGGCACACATTTTAGCAATACTTTTTATCATGCAGTGAAGTATTCTCCTCAGTTTGCCTCTATGGTCATACTGAATAGTCGAGTAACTTGGGGAATCAATCTTATTGTATTTATCGAGACATGTTCTCTAGTCATAATCTTATTCCTGAGTATAGATATAGAAAATGTTTCTTGATGATATCATACTAAAATCAAAATAATAGATCGAGTCATACTATGAATATAATTGAGGTATAGTATTACTATCTCATTTGCTAAATCGTCGTAACAGGATTTTAAACTGTAGCCTATCGATTAAAAGTCAGTTATGTCTGCTGGTGAGTCGCAGCTCTGTTGTTATTGAAGAAAACATTATTATTATTATTATTATCATTATTGTTCCCTTGGGTTCCTAGTGGAACATAGGGCTTCAACTGCACGCCTCCACTTGCTTCTGTCTTCTGCTGTACTTTTCACTTGCATCCATGTTAATCCATACTGTTTCAGTTCGTCATCACACGATCTCCTCCATGTCACCCTTGGACGTCCCACTCGTCGCTTCCCTTTCGGGTTCCACTCGAGCACTGGCCTGACGCGCGATGTCACCCAACGGCCTCCTCAGCGAGTGTCCAATCCATCTCCACTTTCTCCTGCATATTTGTTGAGCGATTGGTTCTTGTTTTGTTTGTTCCCATAGCTTCTTGTTGGTGATTCTTTCCGGCCATCTGATCTTGAGTATAGAGCGAAGACAGTTGTTGATAAAGGTCTGCAACAGGCTGTTGGAAATATTCTTGGTGACCCGCCAAGTTTCTGATCCGTATGGCAAAATTGACTTCACGTTTGTATTGAAAATCCAAATTTTGTTGTTGGTGCTGAGTGACGAAGATTTCCAGATTGGTTTCAGGTTGATGAATGTGTTTCTCGCCTTCCCGATTCTCGATTTGACATCCTCGTCCGTTCCTCCTGTGGTTGAGACAATGCTCCGTAGATAAGTAAAAGAAGTAACCTCTTTCAAATCCCTTCCGTTGATGGTGATTGGCGTTGGATGTTGCTGCTGTTGTTGTTGTTGGTTGGAAGAAAACATGGATGGATATTATTAGTGGTAACAGCGTTCCATAATGGATAAGATTTTATTTTGATAAATCACACAGTGTAGTACAGTTACATTAACTGATGACGTTTCGAGCACAAACTATTTCTCATAATCATATCAAGAACTTGATATGATTATGAGAAATAGTTTGTGCTCGAAACGTCATCAGTTAATGTAACTGTACTACACTGTGTGATTTATCAAAATAAAATCTTATCCATTATGGAATTATACTCTACCACAGTGCCCAAGTTTTATACTTATATCAATGGTAACAGCGTTGTTTTCACAAAACGTATCTGGAAAACCATTAGGCGAAAGTCTCTGTATACATTTCCATCATATGTCATTTGTTTTATGTTTGATAATGCTGTGAGACTACCATACATCATCACCTGGTTTAAGAGTAAAGAAGGAAGCTGGCTGTTAGATCTAATCAACTTAATTATTTCATGCATATTTTTTGCATTTCTTTGAATTCAAAGTTGAACATAGGGCTTCAAGCTAGAGCAGTGGTTTAAAGAGTGGGTCTCACATCCAGCCTCCCCTCCTTACCAGAATCATTATTGGCTAAGCAAGGTTAAGCAGTGCGTCGGTCGGAAATCGAACCCCGAACCACGTGAGTGGGTGGCGAGCATTCTGCCGCCGAACCACCGACTCAATGAGCAAGTACAAACATTATAGCAGTATAAAGTAGATTTGCTTTATTTCGGTGTGTATTTCTCAACCTGTATACACAATGTTTATTGCATTATTATTTTTGTTTGTTTATAAATTGTTGTCAACCCCAATCACACCTGTTCAGTGATAAAATCTCAGCTTCTGTGCGAAAATATGACAAACCACTTCATCCTTAATATTACTCGACATGTGTAGACTGTTATTCGCTGACTAGCAAAAAATTAGAAAGTGCTAGTGAAAACTTGTTAGTGCTTTTCAAATGAAGGCTACTATGCATTAGTGTTTATTAGTGGAAAAAGCAATTATTTTACTGTTATTTATCCCCTGAGTTCCATTTGGAACATAGGGCTTCAATAACACATTGCTGTTTCACTCTGTTCTTTGCGTTCACTTTGAATTAGTCCCAAGATTACCCCAAGTCTATTATCTCTCCACACAATCTCCTCCATGTCTGCGAACGCTAAACTTGTTGCTTTCTATTCGGGTTCCAATCGAAAGCCTTGGCTTATGATGTTAATCAATGGTGTCCTCAGCGTACGGCCAATCCATTTCCTTTTGCATATTTGTTGAGCAATAACTTTTTGCTTGATTCGTTGCCAACGTTCTCTGTTGTCTGTCCTTTCTAGTCGCCTGATCTACTGTATGGAGCGAGAGTGAGTGTTGTTGAAAGTCTGCGACAGTCTGTTGGAAGTAGTTTTCGAGACGTAACAAGTCTAAACCATGTAGAAGCATCCAGATGTCTTTTACGTTGAATACAATCGATTTCCACACTGATTTCATAGTAATGAAGGTCTGTCTTTTTTTTCCCTACCGATCGTGCCGTTGGCATCCTCACCCTTGCCAACTGTACTTGAGACAACACCGCCCAGATAAGTGAAAGAAACGGCTTCCCTTAGATTTCCACTGTCCATGGTGATTGGTGCTTGTTGTTGTTGTTGTTGTTGTTGGTTAGGTATCTTCACCGCTTCTATCTTCTCTACGTTCATTTAAAGTTCTGTCCTCGTTGCCTCTTCTACCAACTTTTTGGTTTTTGCCTGTAGATCGTCGAGTTTGCGTGACATTAGACATAAATCATCCTCAGAGTCCAGATCTCCGAGAGTCATTTTATCAATCCAGTGTATGTCTGTCTTGTCGCTCTCTAGGGTCTGTTGCACGATCCAGTCAGTCCACCATAACCAGGGATATCGTCGTTGATGATAGGCAGGTCCTGGGTCGGTGGCACAGCGGTAGAATGCTCGCCAGCCATGCAGGTGGTCCAGGCTTCGATCCCCGGCCGCCGCACTTCTTTACCTCGCTAGGTCAGTAATAAAACTTGTAGAGACGGAAGATTGGGTATAAGGCTAGCAACCCCATCCCGTAAAAATGAACACCCCTGCTACAGAAACTTTAAGCCTGAGTTCCAGTGGCTGAATAGTCAATAATGAATAATCGGATCGCCTAGTAATTTGATAGTCCTGGATTCTCACTGTTTGGGGTTGTTGCGAGTATGTTCCACAGAAGAGTTCCAGACCGAAATGAAATAGCATAGCAATGACCCTTGATTTTCAGTGATTCTCCAAGTGAAGTCATTTCGTAAACTAAATTGAAACTAATCGAGCCCCTGAAAACTAGCACTTGAAAATAAATATTTCTGGAATGATCGGAGGTGTGTGCTAACATATAATCTGATAAAGAGAATAAGACCGTACAGGGTCTTATTCATGGAACACGATCATCAGGTATAGTACAACTTCATCTTTCTTCATATCAATCTCTATTTTCCAACAGTGAAAATAGTTTATTAGACTTGACTTTTATTAGGCAATACAATATTTAGCCAGCTTGACGATTTGTCAAGAATCAGGTAACTACCTACCTGAATAGGGCAAGTCGCTAGTGAGCATCTCATTGAACAGTCCCAAACCAGGACGAAACAGCTGTCCAGTACTCCCAGGTTTTCCAATGGTTCTCTAACTAATGTCAGCCCATGATGAAATCCTGTAACCAATCAAATCCCTACAAACCAACACTTGAATAGTCAGTTTTGTTTTACTCCTGTCTTCTAATACATGGTTAATATTAAATTAAAGTATCCAACTTCTATGTTTTGTAGTATTTCTTGATATGATTCGTTAAAGTAGTAGTAAGTTGAAAACACACACATTTTGATTAGATGTGCGGCTGATTGTCCGTCACTGTCAATCAGTACACATTTTTTGAGTATGTACACCCACACTGTTAAATTTATAAGAAGTAGAATTTTATTTTATTGTTACAAGTGCTGTACTATTATCTTGTCGTATTTTCTTAAACTACTACTATTACCATTATTATTCACTTTACAAAGCTCCGTCAAGCTCCAGGTCAAGTATGATAGGAAATTCTATGCCAATAACTGATTCATTGCCAATTTCAACAGCATCAGCAGTTAGACCTGAAAGAAAATCTCATCCTCATCGAGTCTCTCCTACTGACAGTGTTTCAAAGAATAGCTCTAATCGAAAGAAATCCAATATGCATCTGAAGAAACCTGTACATGATTCCACTTCTTCCTTAACACAAGGTGACGAATTAGAATATTCTGAAGAAAATGCTGATGATGGTGATGATGATAAAGAAAGTGATCCCGTTGAATATGGTGCAGATACTGTCAGAATTGTACGCCAGAGGACTAAGCTGAATTTGTATACTGGCACTAGTAAGTGTTATCCTTTTCGTATTGTTTTTTCTTATAGTGAGATTATATTGGCTCAGTAAGTTATATCTTGTGTGCTTGAGATGTTCTGATAAATAGGAGTGCCATAGAAGTTAAAAAAAAGTTCGAGGTTTTCTTTTTCACAAATCGTGTAACTTACTTCTACTGTAGGCTAATAAACTGATGTATTGAGTTCATCCTGTGACGGTGTAACGGACGCCTTGCTGATATTATTATTATTATTATTCCTTCGGGTTTAGAGTGGAACAAAGGGTTTCAATGGCACATCTCCATTTTACTCTGTTCTCTGCAGTCTGTCTAGCTAACTCCATTACTCCCCACAAGCTTCCATTTCGTCCACACATGATCTCCTTCACTATCATCCCTGACCCAAGTCCAAATCGTCTTTTTCCTATTCGGGTTTCACTTAGAGACGTAGCTCATAATGTTATTCAACAGTCTCTACAGCGTATATGTCCAGTGCATCGTTTTCTTCTGAGCATATATTGGGCGATAGGTACTTAGTTGAGTCGTTGTTAGAGTTCTTTGTTGCTTATCCTTTCCAGTTATCTGAGCTTCAGTACAGAGCTAAGCAGTTGTTGATAAAAGTCTTCTATAGCCTGTTGGAAGTGCTCTTCTTGACGCGAGCACCAAGAGTCTCTGAAACACATGGAAGAGCTAACTTGATGTTAGTGCTGACAATCCAAATATTGTTTCTTATCCTGAGTGAAACAGATTACTACACTGACGAAGCTCTATCTCGCCTTTCCGACGCTGTCTTTGACATCCTCATCCATACTCTCTGGTTGAAAGGATTTCTGCTAGGTTAGTGTCAGAAGTGACTGCCTTCAGATTTCTCTCGTTGATGGTACTTGTTGTTGTTGATGATAAAGTTAATTCATTACCTCTGTCTTCTCTCTGTTCACTTGCATTCCTGTCTTTACTGCCTGTTCTGTCAGCTTCTTGGTTTTCGTTTGTAGATCTTCGAATTTGTGTGACAGTAGACATAAATCATCCGCCTCCTCCAGATCTTCTAGTATCCCTCCG
Source organism: Trichobilharzia szidati (assembly GCA_944472155.2). Taxonomy (NCBI): domain Eukaryota; kingdom Metazoa; phylum Platyhelminthes; class Trematoda; order Strigeidida; family Schistosomatidae; genus Trichobilharzia; species Trichobilharzia szidati. Next base: position 91,214,095 of record OX235272.1, read on the forward strand.
TTGGTTCAACATTGTCCCTTCTTATCGCTGCCCATGGTTTGTTTGGAGGTGTTTTCACCAAAGTGAGAGGGCGAAAGCGGATGCCCGGCGCTCTTCACCGGGTTGACTGTCCATTGGATGACAGTCTAGGGGAGATGGCTAAACCCTGATTCCAAACCTCCAACGACTGGCGTATGAAGTTCACTGGAGCTCACCGGCAGACGTATGGACAAAGGGCTTGTTGGATGTCCTGGATGTCTGGCCCCATTCAAAAAGGCGTATGAACCGAACTCCGGTCACCGGCTGCCAATGGATAGTGGACTCCCTACTCCACTCCTACTGCCTTGTAGGTCACACTTGGTTGTGTAAAGGCTAGAGCTGCACTCTCAAACGAAAGGCCGAGCGATTCTGGGGACATCACTCGTTCCAAATTCCCATGAAACTTCATGAACTCTCTTCATCAGATCGCCGCGCCTGGGCAGCGATGATTCGAGATGTTCATGAAGCCGGCTCATCCTCCCGTAGGAGATAGCCGAAGTAAAGTAAATTAAGTAAGTTGCATGTCCTAGCCCACCACAGTCAGAAATATCATCAGTGATAATAGATAGTCTTCAAATGCTTCGTTGAGCTTTCCATTGTGAATCACTTCTCATGTGGCATCATCATCATATAGCTGTCAAATGCGGTTGACAGAAGTTTGGAGCACTCCGTGTGTAGTGTTAAAACAGTCTCCAGATTACTTAACGGTCGATGCTATCGAAGGTCTTCCTGATATTATATATGACTTATTTTATCAGATGGCAATGATACCATATACGTAATCAGGCACACTTGGTGAATAAACAAAGCAATAAACTTATAAATCGGATCCCAGTGGCTTAATGGTTTACGAGCTCACCTTGTAACCGGAAGGTCCTGGGTTCGAACCCCGGTGGTCTCTTACTGTTGAAGAGTCCAAAACCAGGGCGAAGCAGCTGTTCAGTACCCCTCCTGATGAAACCCTGAAACCAATCAGATCCCTGTAAACCAACCAATACTTGAATAACAATAATAAATGTTAGCATATTTCAAGAATTACTGAGATACATACACAGTTATCTTCTCTTGTTTAGCTTTAGATGTATCTTCAAATAATAAACAAGATTCCCCTATTCCAGAGAAGTTGGATAGTCATGGATATCGTGTGCCTGATGAGGATGTATTTAAATTCGATTTCCTAACTGAAGAAGAAGCTGCAACGGTACTGTACAAGTCAATAATTGATATAAGAGGTTTGTTGAAAGTTGATCTTTTTTTCTGAAGATTTTCGAAACACTAGTAATGATGCGTTGCTCGTGACGCGTGACCCCGAGAGAGTAACTAGATTTGGGTTCGTTCTGACTTATGCTTCAACACACAACTGTTCTCACTCTTTACCTGATGCTTTATACTGAAGCAGAAGGTGAAGACTGGCCTGTTATCTGTAAGAATGACTTTATTAGACAATCTGATGCGCACTAGGGACTGGCTGTAGGACAAAATTGCCTGGAGTTCTAGTGAAAAATCGTGACCAGCAGGGTCTGGCAGGTCGGATGTGAGGATGAACACTCACTGTTGACACTGGCTGGCCATAGCGCTAACTGGTAGAAGTTAGAAGCCATAGGCTATTGGATCCCGTCTCAGTGGTTGAATGGTCAACGTGTTCGCCTTGTAAGCTAAAGGTCCTGGATTCGGTTAGCGATAGAGGATTATGGCTGCGTATTGCTGAAGAATTCAGACTTAGGGTGAAACAGATATCCAGCACTCCCGCGTGGTTTTCAATGGTTGTCTAACTAATATCAGTATCTGTAATCTTTGTTATTCTGTGGTATTACTTAGCATACTGGAAGGATTTTCAAGCAAGTAAGAACAGGTATACAGTCTTAGTTAGTGTATAAAACATTTGTTAGACTAGGTAAAAGCATTTTGATTACTTCCTTTTAAATCTTTTAAATATATCTAGTAAATTAGCGGAATAGAAGTAAACACATTACAAATGAATGGATAGTGCGAATTGTAGCCATTCTCTATCTGCTGTTTGTTTCATTCATATCATTAGGGTTACACTGATACTTATCTTCATCTCATCATGCTTGATATAATGGTATATATGAACTGTAAATTGATGACATTCCTCATTTTAATGAAAACCTTTACCTTCAGAGGCCCTCGCACAAAATAGTACAATTAGCATCATATTCCATGTAACAAAGTTATGTGTAGATCACATGAATCACCTTATACCATCGGTTCTTAAAAACAGTACTCTTTCGTTTTTGTTGGTGGTGAGTAGCAGTGGAATCCAAGATATGCATTCCATTCTATTTAGGAGTGGTCAGTCGAATCCAGCTGCATCCCCCCCGTGAGTGATGGTGTTCTCACTGGGTCTTGAACACTGCACTCGTCGTTTCAAATGCCAAAGCTTTACCTACTAGGTCATGAGGGTCACGAAAGCCACCTGTTGTTCAACAGGTATCAGTTTTTATTTGTTTTTAGGTAGTAAGTATTACCATTGTTCACTGAGAATGCACTTACACCCAGTCGATGGGTCCTAAATACGACGATATGTGTCTGCTGGACTTCACTGTGAGTCACCATTGCCAACCAAAACAACTTCAAGGCATTAAGCCTTGACGTCATCAAAGTGTCTGTACTAGGAGCCGACACAACAATATGGTCGATCAGCAGGGAATGCAAATTAGTCTAGAAAAACAAACTACACTCTTTTTTTCATGTATTTTTTGATGTAATGCATTTGCATCTCCATACCCTAATATGTTTTATTCTTATCTCATATATATGTTAACAGAGAATGTAATAATTATGAATAAACCATATGGAATAGCGTCTCAACGTAAGTAATTATGTATTTTCATATTTATTTAATCAGAATTTGTAATATATGTGAAGTATGCATGCATGACCTCCTCCATGTCACTCTCACAGTGACGACCAACTCTTCGCTTCCCATTCGGGTTCCACTCGAGTGATGGCCTGGTTTGTGATATCACTTGATGGTTTTATCAGAGTATGGCTAATCCACCTCCATTTCTTCCTGCATATTTGTTGCACAATTGGTTCCTGGTTGGTTCGTTCCCAGAGACTACTGTTGCTGATCCTTTCTGACCATCTCACCTTGAGTATTGAGCGAAGAAAGTTGTTGATGAAGGTCTGTATTTCTTTCGAAGTACTCTTCGTGACGTGCCAAGTCTCCGATCCGTGTAGTAGCATTGGCTTCACATTGGAGTTGAAAATCCGCATCTTGTTTTTCATGCTGTGTACTGCTGATCTCCACACAGACTTGAGAGAAATGAAAGCTTACCTTGCTTTCCCGATCCTCGCCTTGATATCCTCGTCAGTTCCGTCCGTTTGTGGTTTAAACGATGCTTCTCAGGTCGATAGGTAAAGGAGGTTGCTTCTTTCAGATTTCTCCCATTGATGCTGACTGTTGTTGCTGTTGCTGTTGACCAGGAATCTTCATCACCCCCCGTTCTCTCTATGTTCACCTGATGTCTTATCTTTCATGCTTCTCCTGCCATCTTGTTGCTTTTCACTTACATATCTTCCAATATGTGGGGAATCAGATATATATCATCGGCGAAATCCAGATCCTCCAAGTCTTTTGTGTGGGTCCATTTTGTAGCTGTCTTCTCATTGCCCACTCTCTGACGCATTATCCAGTCCACCGCAATCAGGAAATTCATTCGAGGTTGTAGGCAGCCTTGTCTTACTCCCGTCTTCACTTCGAAGGATTCCGTGAGTTTCCCGTCGTGGATTACTTGACATGCAGCATTAGCGTACAACTGTTGAATGAGGTGTATCACTGGTGGCGGCACCCCGTAGTAGCGAAGTAGTTTCCAAATCACCTCTTGATCGATGCTGTCGAAGACCTTTTCAAAGTTGATGAAGTTGAGATAGAGAGCTGACTGCTATTCCAAGCTCTGTTCAATGATGATACATAGTGTCGCGATTTGATCGATGCATGACTTGTTTCTCCTGAATCCAGCCTGTTCCGGTCGAGGTTTTTCATCCAGGGCGTTTTTGATTCTCTGCACGATGATGCAGCTTAGTACTTTGTTTGGGACAGGCAGGAGCGTAATGTCGCTTTGACATTTGAAGGAGCAAAATATTTCGAAAAAGGTAATAATATCATCTAAAGGTGTATATTATATATATAACTTTCTCGGAAATACTATTATCCCAAATGTAGTCAATCATCTTTACCACTCGCCTTTGGAATTATCATGCATTTACTACTTTCAAGAGTTGATTTGTAAGGATTAGATTTCGTTTTTTCGATTTGGCCACGGATTGATATCAGTTAGAGAACCATTTAAAACCAGCAGGGAGTGCTGAACAACTGTTTCATCCTAGTTTGGAGATCATCGGTAGTACGCACCCACTGCCGGGGTTCAAACACAAGACCTTCCGGTTACAAGTCAAGCTCGTATACCATTCAGCCACTGGGACCCAATTCAGTGACCCTTGGATTCCAACTTCTACCAATTTGTGATTTAGCGCGACCACCAACCAATGTCATCGGCAGGTAATCCATCCTCACTCCCAACTGCATGGACCTCACTGTGTTCGACTTCTCACTAGAACTCCAGGAAACTCCATCCTACAGTAAGTCACTAGCGAGCATCATGAATAGGTTGAAGTTAGAATTCATGGGCCATTGATTCAGGTCCCAGTGGCTGAATGATATACGAGCTTGTCTTGTAACCGGAAGGTCCTAGGTTCAAACCCCGGTAGTGGGTGCATAATGCCGATGATTCCCAAACTAGGATGAAACAGTTGCCCAGCACTCCCTGCTGGTTTTAAATGGTTCTCTAACTGATATCAATCCGTGGCCAAACTCGAAAAAACGTATATTTTCTATGTTTTCATCATTGGTAAGATAAATGCTGTTCCACTAGTGATCTCTAAAGTAATACCGTTTCTTTTCTCAGCTGGAAATAATTGTAAACACAACATCATTGATCTGTTACCACGTGTTGAATTAATGGTAAGGAAAAAAGGAAAAGATAAAGGTCACAGTGATGCTGAACAAGGACAGGCTGAAGAATTATCACTGGTTCATCGATTGGACAAAGATTCCAGTGGAATAATGCTCATAGCCAGGTATGTGTTTTCATTTGAATGAATTGTGCGTATATTGTTTGTATTTTTTTCAGAGTCGTGGTTTGTGATTTCTTTTCTAATATTAAAGATTATTATTAATATTATTCCTTTGGATTCTGAGGGGAAATTAAGCTTTCAACAGAACATCTCCATTCCACTCTGTTCTCTGCAGTTTTTCTAGCTGGCTCCACGGTTACCAATAAGGTTTCCCCACACAATCACCTCCATGTCACCCTCGGACCAAGTCCAACTTGTCGTCTCTCATCTGGTTTCCACTCGACGAGCTGGTGCCTGGTTCAGTCCATCTCTATTTTCTTCTGCATATTTGTTGGGCAATAGGTTCTTGGTTGTTTCTTCGCCAGAGTTTTTGTTGCCTTATCTCTTTTCTGGTCGGCCATCTAATTTTCACTGTGGATCGAAGGCAGCTTTTGATAATAGTCTGCAATAGTCTGTTGGCATTGATTTTTGTGACACACAACCTGTCTTTTAACCATATTGACAAATTGACTTGGCATTAGTGTTGAAAATATGAGCCTTGTTCTTTATACTGAGTGTAGGTAGTACATATCCCCACTGATATCAGGGTACTGAATACCTATCTCGACTTTCCGATTTCAGCTGTGACACTTTCATCTGTGTAAAAAAATTCCCATTTAGACATTTAGAAAGCAAAAGGATTGAGCTAAGAAATATTTACGATTCAATTAGATCCTTATCTCTGGCTCTACTCTGATATATACATATATATATATATATATTCATTGTTGCTAACGTCTCTGTTGTGAGGCTGTGACAAGTAAGATCCACCAAGTTAGACGTAGCGATATCTATTCACCAGTGAAATCAAATTAGGGTGATGTTGTTGTATTGTAAATCAGCGTGCGATTCGCTCCCGCCAAATGCAAGATGGTGCTACAGGATTGGACTACACCAGCTCCTAGATTAGAAATAGGAAGTGAAGTGGTAGAGTACGTTGACCGCTTCACTTACTTGGGAAGTACCATCAGCCCCAACGGGTTGATCTCTGACAAAATCTCAGCACGAATACAGAGGGCTAGGTTCGCATATGCTAGTTTACGCCGTCTCTGGCGTAGACGTGATATCCAGCTGGCTGTCGAGCAAAGGGCGTGTATACTGCTCAACAGTCCGCTCCGTCCCCCTTTATGGCTGTGAAACCTGGCCATTGAGAGCGGAAGACATGAAAAGACTAGCTGTGTTCGATCATAGGTGTCTGCGTTCTATCTCCCGTGTGAAGTGGTATAATAGGGTGAGCAATATTGAGGTTAGGCGTCGAGTGCTAGGTAAGGAGGGGAAATCAATCGACGAGACTGAAATTACATCGACTGAGATGGTTAGGACATGTGTTACGTATGCCTAGTCATCGCCTTCCTCGACGGGCAGTGTTAGCTGACATAGGGTCAGACTGGAAAACAGCTAGCGGCGGTCAAACGAAAACATGGCACCAGTCAATGAAATCTTCAACAGTTAGTCCAAGCCACGTAGGAAGGTGTAGACTTCCCGGTTGGGATCCTCAGGACGGTAAAAACCAATGGTTGGAAACAATTGGTGACATAGCTCAAAATCGTTCTAAATGGCTGGTGCAGATGCATCCACTACTTGTGACTTATGATTTCCAATGAAACTATTTTGTTCTTCGTTATTACTATTACTTTGTCTCACACCTCTGTTTACTGTCGCTAATATGCATTTCTTCTACTTTATTCTCTTGCTTTGTGTGCTACATGGAGTGTGGCGACTTGAACTGCCGCACATATGTGCAAAGTTCTATGTCGAAAACAGACAGACAGATCGTAAATCAGCAGGATTTCAGAACCATGAAGCATAAGATTACGACCGTGTATCTAAATAGTCACATGCTCACCTGATGACTTGATGATTGTGATCTTATTCCGACATAAATTTATGGGTGCAGACTGCTGCATGGGCCTCTGCTAGGATGAAGGAACTGTACGACACATCTTGGTATTTTTCTGGTGTTGTAATTGACCTCTGTTCATAGAGAAGCATTTATCCACCATTCTTAAGCGATGATTGCCTTCGATTCACATTTCCGAAAGGTCGATCTTAAATTCCATAGTAACAGTTAAGATTAACCCAGCGTTCTCGCTCTTGAAGGACGAGTTTGTACCTCAGTTGTTTGGTCGTCGAATGCTGTTTTTTTTCTTCATTCGTTTTCTTTCCAACTGGAATGTAGGGCTTCAAGTCTGAACTTTGGAATTTCAGTAGTTGTAGTGTTTTTTTTCAATGGGATGAGGCTGTTAACCACATGCCCAACCTTTTCTTTACCCTGGAATCGCTGCCGGCTTAGTGAGGCTTAGAAGTGCATCAGCTGGGAATCGAATCCCTGATCACGTGCATGGTTTGCGAGGATTGTATCACTGAACCATCGACACACTAAGCAGAGGGGGTTGGTCGGGAAGGTCGATTACTGTAGTTCAAGTATATTTGCGTCATTTCACCATTTATCATCGCAGTTCACACAAATTATTTAACTCGTGCTTAGATAAACAAACTTAACATGTTTCATAATGTACATTGGTGCCATGTTAGAAAAAAGCTAAACACATTAGTCATGCGTGAGGTCAGTGAAATCCAGGTGATTTCACTTCAGAATGTGTTTTTTTTATGTATTACGAGATCTCATGTTCGAACAGTTCAGTCTATAACAGTGTGAATTTAGAAGATTTAGGTATAGAATTCGACTTAGATTAGAATATGAAGGTGTAGTTTAACACTACAAGTCTTCAATTATCACCAGTTGAAAAGCATAGATTCTAATCCAATCCTCTAACTTAAGTTCGTACCTCTGAATAGTTTAGGTCGTTGTTTGAACTCAGTTATACAGGACACTTTTGCATGTAAAAGGCTATGAGCCACGTATATTGTGTGTGTGTGTGTGTGAGCTGTTGGTTCTATCCCATTGAACTGATTAAAAATGCCTATTAGGCCACCTGGTCCAAGCTGTCCACAAAGCCAGCATTGAAGAATCCGCTATCATCTACTGAGTGCCAGTTAAATTGCTGAAAACATCCAGGTACCGCATACTCCAAACAGCAGAGGCTATCGCGATTCACGTGAAACAACCAGTGCTTTGTGTGCAAAAGAAGCAAGTCCAGCCACTACTGATGCCCTGGCCTCCTATGGAGACTATAAATTCATGAATTGGCATTGTTATTCTTCCTAATTTGTCTGTCTGATATTCAGTTTATTGTTATGTTAAAGCTATCAAAATGTAAACCAACGATATTATTATTATTGATTCGATGTTGTTTCAACATCATCAATGTTGTTAATAACACTAATTCATTCACTAGTATGTATAATAACTGTAGGACCTGATGAAGAAGGAGTTATCGGAAAGAATCTTTTTTGTTCAGTAACAATCCATGCACCTAGATTGAAGTAGTAAATGAGAACTCGAACCCGGAACCCATTGTCTGTAATTCGAGTGCTTAGGCCAATGTACCACATTTCCAAGAAATTACTTTGACTAGACTGCAACTGAGCGAGTTAAGCTTCTCACGTTTTCAGCGTTTAAAAATAAGTTGAGCTTGATTTTCCTCTAAGACCTCTGATCATTCACTTTACGGAATAAACCTGTTTATTTTTCAGAATGCTGCTAGATGTTTCGATTAGCCTTTCACCCTCATACTCATTTTATGCGATTAATTTGCACGTCGGAATCGCTATAGTCCTCTACTGAAGTTTCCTCCGTCTGCAAGCTTCGCAGGCATAATTCACCGTCTTTTGCACCTGAACATATCGGTGGAGTATTCAAGAGGTCTAAGGTGCTGGTGATCGGAAAAGCAAGACAAGCTTTCACTTCTCTCAAGTCTGTGTGGAGGTCGACAACACTCAGCATCAAAAATAAGATCCGGATTTTCAACTCCAATGTGAAGTCAGTGCTACTATACGGATCAGAGACTTGGCGCGTCATAAAGAGCATCTCAAACAAACTACAGACCTTCATTAACAGTTGTCTTCGCTCAATACTCAAGATGAGATGGCCGGAAAAGATCAGTAACAAGAAACTCTGGAAGCGAACCAACCAGGAACCGATTGTGAAACAAATAGGCAGGAAGAAATGGAGATGGATTGCTCATACTTTGAGAAAACAATCAAGTGACATCACTAGACAAGCCCTTGAGTGGAACCTGAAAGGGAAGCGGCGAGTTGGTCGTCAGTGTAAGGGTTCCTTGGAGGAGGTCATGTGAAGAGGAGATGAAAACGTGTGGGCAGACATGGAGCCAGGTGAAGACTGTAGCAGAGAACCGAACGCAATGGAGACGCATGGCTGAAGCCCTATGTTCCTGTAGGAATTAAAGGATACAATAATAATAAGGTGCTGGTTTTAGGTACCAGTTCAAAAGGACGTGTGTTCGAGTCTCACCTCCTCTAAGGGCTTTCGAATGACGACTATCACCGACCAACTGTGCACATCGCACCAACAGCAGCATCGCGCGTTGACATCATCATACTTCATTCCCCCCTATCATATTTCAACTAGATTAATCCGTAAAATATTCTTCCATATCAGAATGGAAATGTGATTTATTGGCTTAGGTATTCAACTTTCAGTCATGAGTTTGGAATTCGAATCCCCTTTTCACTTAATTCAGCCTAGTCAACTGCTGAGTGTGGTTCATTGTCTGATGTATGAAAAACCTGGTCTTGAAAACTGATTAACAGATCAATCCAATATAACTCATGCATGAACGTGTTTGCCTCTATTGTTTACGTCCAATATCCTTCGTAAGGAACATTTTATTCTTTATCTAAAAAATGTATTGTGGTGATCTGCTTACTAACTGTTTTTATTTTAAGTGAAAATGTATGCATCAAACTGGTTTACATCCATGATTATTTCGTTTATTTTTTTGTCCGCCTAATAACATATATAATATATTGAATAAAAATAAAAAACAGTTTATCAGTTTCGATTTCCGGGAAGTTGTATCTTAAAATGAAGGGTAGTTTGACGAATATGGTTAGAAAACAATTCCATTTCTATAATCGTATCAACTTTGGTCGATTTAATCCAATCAATTCCACTGACCTTGATGCATGAGGCTTATTGGTTTCTGTTCCTTTGTGGCCTTGAATGTTGTTTTCCATAAAATCGTGTACTTCCTACAAAATTCGAAAAATTGAAATATTCAGATTTAATTTTTGTGAAATTGTTATGAGATATGTTACTTTTTATCTTGAATGATTCTTATACAGATCACTCCATATTATCAGCGTGCAAATATTGTTTATTTTATCCCTCTGTCGATCCGGTTTAGTAAAGCGAACACTGTGTGGTTATTAAGTTGAAATAAGAATTCATACTAGTTGCTTGAAGAGAGAAAGAACGAACATGTTTGCAGGATAATACGAGCTCGTTTTATTTCGTGGATACTCATCAACTGCATACATCCTAAACAAAATCAAATTATAAGTTTCAAAAAAGTTTTGGAACATACTTTTTCATAATTACTTGGAGTTATAGATAGAAGGTATAAGGAACATAATTCCAGAATTTGATGTAGGTAGACAGATTATTCAGTGTCAAAAAACAACTAACTATATATAGTGGAATTAGATAAGAGGGGTTAGAGTTCAGATTTCTATTGGAAAACACAGATTGGTTAGAGGCATAATACAGGGTCAGGGTCAGAGAACAGAGTGAATTTACACATCTTGTGGTGGAAAGTTTAAGAGGGTGGGGGTGAATAGTGAAGTAACATTTTTTAAAACTTAAACAGACAATTAAGTGGATTTAGAAACTTGATAGTCAGTTCAACTTAGCAAGTGAAAGTCAAAATTGAATAGAATGTTTCGTAACAAGACAAACACACAGGCATACTGACAAAAAGGCAAAACAAAAATAAAATAGAATTAGGGTTACCAGGGTAGTGAAAGATTAGTCACACTATCTTTCTGTATACAAAGGTCTGGTCGAAGTCTCTTGATAGCAATGGCTTCTGCGAAGCGAAGTAGCCATGGGTTTCTTTGCGTATTGATTATTTTGAAGGCTTGGCTAATTTCTACTGTGTCCTGTGTCAATTAAATGTCTGGCGATTGCACTCGATAACACTTTTCTTCCTTTTGTACGGAGACTCTTAGGAATGTGCTCAGAAAATCTAGTAGATGCTCTCCTCTCAGTCCTTCCTATGTACTTGCTTCCGCAAGTGCAAGTGAATTGGTAAATGCAGTTGGAGTTGACGTGAGCAGGGTACTCATCTACTTTTGACTGGGTTAACGAGCACACAGTGTTGTGAAATAGGATCAGTCTGGCGGCTGGAAACGTTCTTTTTAATGCACCTGTGATTCTTTTTTGTGTTCTTGTGGATACGTCTTCCCCTTTGTACGCTAGGCAGATGAAAACTGGTTTCTTTTCAACGGTGTCAGGTTTCGGTTTGTGTGCTTCTTCATTTCTATACTTTAATATGAACTTTCGGGGATATCCATTCTCGATAAGGTTCTTTTCGATGACCGCGAGTTCTTCTTCAGTCTTGTCTTCCGAACATATTTCTTTGGCTCTGCTGAAGAGCGTTTTTACTAGACCTCGTTTGTAACTGGTTGGGCAAAAGCTGTGATAATTTAAGTATTGACCAGTCCAAGTTTCTTTCCTGTAGACAGATGTTTGAATCATCCCATCGTTTCTTCTTCTTATGTGGACATGTAGGAAATGGAACTGGTTGTTTCTTTCGTAGTCAATTGTAAATGCAATGTTGGGATGAGCCGCATCAAGTTTCTCAAACATTGTGGACGCGTGTTCTATATCAGTGCAGACCACAAACGTGTCGTCGACATAACTGCAGTAATAGGTGGTTCTTTCCATTTCTTCTTTCATTTGAGTCTGTTCAATATGAGACATGAATATGTCAGCAAGAATAGGACCCAGAGGTGAACCCATAGCCACCCCGTCAATCTGCCGATACAACTGATTGTTGAATCGGAATTAAATATTCTTTGTACATAGAAGTAGCAATTTTCGCAGCTGATTTTCTGAAAGAGGAAGCTGTTCGGACTGCTGGCATATGATTTTTATCGTTTTATTCGATGGGTATGCTGGTAAACAGTGAACAAACGTCGTATGACACGAGAAGTCCATCTGAAATATCGAGTTGATATCTAATTCTTGTGAAAACTGGAAAGAATCTTTGATACTATGAGCTGCCAGCTTTTTCCGAATGAGTTCCAGCTTTTGGGCCAACCATCTGGCCAGTTTATGGCATGATGATTTCACCATTGATATTATAGGTCTCGATGGTACATCATTAGTTGCATTCGGGACTTTTCAGTAGTGCATGTCTAGTTCGAATCTCCTATAACCATCTTCAGACTGGTAGAATATTATAGTATCATATACTTTCACGTTTGAGTGTTGACTCATTCTAGTGTAAATGTATTATTGTACCGATAGGTCTAATTTTAACGAATTTTTTAATTAGTCAGTTGGTTTGGGCTGCTTAGTGTATTATTTTTTGTATTGTTGCCACTTTCTTCCAGCGATATTTGTTCCTCAGACATCTAACCAATAACAAATTCTTTGTGCGGCTGGCATTTTCAGAGTGTAATGTTTATTGATGTGAAGGATCTCACTCTTACTAGACCTCGTGTTTAGTTGATAGGATGAGGACTAAAGTAGAGTTTCGGTACTGCCTCATCTATATTTATATTAATTTATACAGATAGTCTAGTCAATTGTATTGTCTGACATTCTAATGCAGGAAATGAAATCTTTTAACTGTGATATCCCTAGTGTAAAATTCCCCTGTACACTAACAAAGTTTCAACATAGAACTTAGCACAGAAGTTCAAGTTGCCTCACTCCGTATAGCGTATAGAAGAGAGAAAGCAATAGTAACATATAAAATATATATGACAGTTTAGTGGATATAGAAGACCAAAAAGAGTGAATACATTGGCGCCATTGAGAATCATTTTGAGCCATATCACCAATAGTCTCCAGCCATTGATTCTTATCATTCTGAGGGATCCCTACCGCTAAAAAACGAAAGAAATTAAGATTCTCCAACCAGGGAGCCTTACTCCAGTTGAAACAAACTGGGTTCAGGGAAAGCAAGTCATGTGCGAATCAACTTGCAACTCTAAGCATCATCATCATCGAACAGAGTATAGAATTGCAATCAAACTGCCGAGAAAATACATTGCACTGATTAAGGCACTCTACTCGTACTCATGCAGCCAGGTGAGGGCTTACGGCGAGTTGTCATCTGAAGTGGTGATGACTAGTGGCGTCCGTCAAGGATGCTAATTATTCCCATTCCTATTCAACTTCATCATAGACGTATTAATGGACTTAACCCTAACACACTTCAGTGACTCAGGGATTGACTTGCTACCAGGGAATAATCTCGTCGACTTAGAATATGCGGACGACATAGTCCTTCTAGGCGAGAACGCTGACAAAATGCAGTCTTCTGAACACCTTGAGCAGAAATCTTCGTATGTTTGGCAAGTGATTCGCCTCTGTAAAATGCAAGATGATGTTGCACGATTGGACTACACCGACCCATAGATTAGAAATAGGAAGTGAAGTGGTAGAGCACGTTGACCGCTTCACTTACTTGGGAAGTTGCATCAGCCCCAACGGGTTGATGTCCGACGAAATCTCAGCACGAATACAGAGGGCTAGTTTCGCATATGCCAGTTTACACCGTCTCTGGCGTAGACGCGATATCCGACTATCGAGCAAAGGGCGGGTATAGTGCTCAGCAGTCCGCTCCGTCCTCAAGGTGTAGACTTCCTGGTTGGGGTCGTCGGGACGGTAAAACCAATGGTTGGAAACAATTGGTGACATGGCTCAAAATCGTTCTCAATGGCTCAGATGCATCCACTCCTTGTGACTTATGATTTCCAATGAAACTGTTTTGTTCTTCGTTATTACTATTCCTTTATCTCGCACCTCTGTTTACTGTCTGTATTATGCATTTCTTCTCTTGGTTTGTGTGCTACATGGAGTGTGGCGACTTGAGCTGCCGCACATATGTGCAAAGTTCTATGTCGAAAACAGACAGACAGAATCAAACTGCCACCTCAGTTTCATTGACTTTGAAAAGGCCATTGACAGCAAAGTTATTTGAAGACTACTTCAACACTATGGATTGTCCCAGATCTTTGTCAACCTCATTCAACAGCTGGCTGTATGACATTACCACGTGTCAGGCGGTTCAAAGCGGCAAACTCAGCAAAGAATCCTTTGAAATGAGGACGGGAATAAGACTGTGATGCCTATTATCGCCAGTGATATTCCTGGTTGTGGTGAACTGGATTGTGGGGGAGACTGTTGGGAGTAAGAACACAGGAATACGTTGGACGGATGAGAAGACTCTAGAAGATCAGGAATCCGTGGATGATTTGCGTCTAATGTCACACAAACTCGAGGACCCATAGGCTGGAGCTAACAAACCGTCATAGTATGCAGGTATTGGAGACAGGACTTCAAGTGAAAATTGAGAAGACGGAGGTGATGAAGACAACCAAAGAACAGCACCAATCACCATCAACGCGAAAGATTTGGCCGGAAAGCATGGTTTTAACCACAGGCTAGCGGAACATATGGAGATGTCAAAGCCAGTCATAATCGGGAAGGCGATATGCGCCTTCATCAAACTGTAACCAGTTTGGAAATCTTCTGCACTCAACTAACATAAAGAGCGAGATTCGGATTTTCAGCATCGAGTCACTTCTATATGGCTCACAAACTTGGTAATCCGCCTCATGGAAAGCATTTCCCACAGGCTACTGTTGGTTTTTATCAAGAGCTACCTTCTTTAGCTCCATAGTGTAGATCACAGCCAGAAAGAATTAGCGTCAAGAAACTTGGGGAACGAACCAATCATGAGGGCATTCCTCAACAAATATTCCGAAGGAAATGGAGATGGATCGGACACACGCTGAGGAGACCGTCGGTTGACATCGCGCACCAGGCCCTCAAGTTGAACTCAAATGAAAAACTACGAGTTGGGCGTCCGAAGATGACATTGAGCAGATTGTGTGAGGAGAAAATGAAAGCTAGTAGGCAGTCATGGGGCCATCTGAAGAGGACCGCAGACAACAAGACAAAATGGAGATGTGTTCTTGTGGCCTTATTTTCCTCTCGGAAGCAAAGGGAACATTGATAATAACAACCAGGTAACTTGCACTTAGAAGATGTTTACTTGGATGCTTCAAGTCGTTTTGATATGTGATTTCTATGATTATAAACAAAAAATTATCATTCACGTACTTGTGACCATAGTATGTTGGTGGTTCAATGGTAGGAATGGTCGCCAAACAAACACGTGACTTGAGTTCGATTCCCGTCTCATGCACTCCTGAATCTGGCTTAGCTAGTAGTGAGTGCAGTAAAGAGAGACGATTAGGCAGTAGTTCAACAACCCCACCCTGTATAAATGTACCTCAGGTACGGAAACTTCAAAGCTGAAGCTTGAAGCCCTATGTTCCGATCTGTTTTTGTGGGGTAGATTTCATTAAAACGTATTACTTCATATTTGAAGTGTGGAGGTGTAGTTCATTAGTAGCTTACGTACATAACACATTCAACTAAACGAACACCAGGTTGAATCACATTCCACCTACAGTGTTTTATCCTCAAGTGGATGGTATTATTAAGTTCTCTCACAAGTGTATAAACATGCTTTTCAACGAAGGTCTTATCTAATTCATTAAGCGAAACTTTGTACTTTTGCCCAAAAAAATAACCGAAACTTACAGTCCGTGTTTGTTGTTATTTTGCTAATAATGATAAGCATGTGATCTTAGCTGTAATTGTAAAATGCAGTATTACATGTGATTTAGTTTTCCCTCGAATATGAATATGATTCACGTGGTTCCTGATCATTTCAGCTTCCTTTCAGAGTAAACAAACGCTCTAGATAAAAATTATTTAATATCAAATGCACTGAACACGACTTTTATTAGCTTATGATTGTGAGATTGTGAAACATCCACAGCTGAGAAGTAACATAAATATGAAAGTTTGGATTTTTTCCAGTAACGCACTCGACGGTCGTTTCGATTAATCTCATCAGAGGTGTGCCTGTTTTCATTCAGGTTAAAGGCCTGGATTCTGGCTAACCACTTGAGAGAATTGGTAATACATTAAGTCGTGTTCACAATATACACAGTTCAATGTGATTATTTCACCACAGTCTCTTTTAGAAACGGAAATTATTATTCAGATCACATTATACAATCTATTTGCTACCGATGTTTGGATCACTACTGTTCGGTTGACTAACAGGTACTACTGGTATAACAACAGAAGACAAGGGCCAGGCAACAAGTCATTTATTGAGAAAATCAACAGATATTTATAGATTTTTATGTACATTATTATTATTTTAACTCCAATGTGAAGTCAGTGCTACTCAATATACGGATCAGAGACTTGGCCAGTGCGTCATAAAGAGCATCTCAAGCAAACTACAGACCTTCATTAACAGTTGTTTTCGCTCAGTACTCAAGATCAGATGGCCAGAAAAGATCAGTAACAGAGATCTCTGGCAATGAGCGAACCAACCAGGAACCGATTGTGAAACAAATAGGCAGGAAGAAATGGAGATGGATTGGCCATACTCTGAGGAAACAATGCATCAAGTGACATCACTAGACAAGCCATTGCTCGAGTGGAACCCGAAAGGGAAGCGGCGAGTTGGTCGTCAGTGCAAGGGTGACTTAGAGGAGGTCATGTGAAGAGGAGATGAAAACGTGTGGGCAGACTTGGAGCCAGGTGAAGACTCTAGCTAGTAGAGAACCGAACGCAATGGAGACGCACGGCTGAAGCCCTATGTTGCTCTAGGAATTAAACGAAACAATAATAATATTATTATTAGCGTTATTGTTAGCAGAGAGGTAACGTCTTCTGATTGGTTGTTTTCCTGCTGAAGGTTATTCTGTCATCTGGTTGTTCCCTTTTCTTAGACACTCCAGTGATATATCTGCTAATCGTATCCACCCACATTGAGTCTGCTGTGATTGGCTGTTGAGTTCCTCAAGGTCAGGCGTATATGTTGTCTCCTCTCCTAAACCCGATTTGGGATGTAAACATTGACGTAAATTGTTGTTTATAACTTTGGCTTGCAGACAGCTCTCATCACAGTCTGTCTGTCTGTCTGGATTCAACACAGAACTTGGCACCGAAGTGCAGCAGTTCGAGTTGCCACGTTCCAAATAGCACACAAAGGTAGACAAGAAGATGAGTGAAGAGAATCAATAGAGTTTTGACAAGTATAAGAGTGAAACAGAATGAGTAATGGTAGAAAGGAATGTGAAAGATTACAGAGACTGAATACATCTGCGCCATTGACAACGATTTTGAGCCATGTCACCTATTGTCTCCAGCCATTGATTCTTAGAGTCCCGAGGGCCCCAACCCGGAAGTCTGCATCTCCCTACCTGACTCAGTTTAACTGTCAAGGATTTCATGGACTGATGCCATGTTTTTGTTTGGCCACCACTTACTCTTTTCCAACCTGCACCTATATCAGCTAGTAATGCCCGTCGGGGGAGACGATGGTTAGGCATGCGCAGCACGTGGCCTAACCATCTCAATCTATGTAACTTTATAGCCTCTTCGATTGATTTTCCCTCTTTGCCCAACACTCTACGCCTAACGTCCACATTACTTACCTTATTATACCACCTAACGCGAGAAAGAGATCGTAAACATCTGTGGTCAAAAACAGACAATCTCTTCATGTCTTCCGCTCTCAATGGCCACGTCTCACCGCCATAGAGAAGGACGGAGCGAACTGCTGAGCAGTATACACGTCCCTTGGTTGACAGTCGGATGTCACGCCTACGCCAGAGACGGTGTAAGTTAGCGAAAGCAGCCCTAGCTTTCTGGATTCTCATCACAGTGGTATTCAACAGCATGCAATTACATCTGCTTTCTTGATTACTATTTATAGCATAAAGCAGATCACATATTGCGTTCTAAAGGAAGGTGTGGTGAAATTTTATCTTGAACTGTGTGAATTGCAACTCGATAATTTCATTGTATGTTCGTCCAACACATTGAGGAGTGCTGGAGTACACTGTCCCTTATGAGATTGTAGTAAGAAGTTAATCAGGCGCATAGGACGTAGTCTTCAATGTTGTCTAAATAGATTATCTAGTGTGATGTGGTTTGTGGAAGTGTTCGCACTTTATAAACATGTCGGTGAAGCATTTTAATATGCAATTATTAAGAAGTGCAGGCTTTGAGTGCTTCATTGGTCATTTATTACCACTCATCGATATCCATTAGTAGTAGTTCGTGCATGTTATTGTTTGGCTTTTAAAGTGGATGACACTTCACGTTGGTAACAAAGATCTTTGCCAAATTCAATGTATACTTGGCAAAAGTTTGTTTCTTTATACAGTGTGTAACACTTGTTCCATACCTTTGCGCAGCTTACTTAATCTCTCTCTGTTTTTTTTTGTTGTCTTCATTTATTAAAGGAACAGAGATGCTGCATTAAAACTACAAGAAGCATACGCTAGACGTTGGATTAAAAAAGATTATTTATGCATCACTGTTGGTATACCAAGATCAGAGTATGGTTATGTTCAATTGCCGTTGGTTGAACGAAATTTCAGTGGGATTCGTAAGGTAATGAATGTATTGTCATCTTCAAGAGCAATACGTGTAGATTGATATTAACTATGCCATGGAAACTAGACTAGACTACAGCTATCTCATGCTACTTCTGTATTACTCAATGGCTAAATAAGCAAATGTAGTTAGCTACTTGTTAACCTGGAGGTTCTCAGATCTTTTATTATTACATGCATTGAGTTACTTACTAAGTTCTCGTTATTTTCCGATTATTTACAGAGTAGTTACACCAAAGTATTATTATTATTCCCTTGGGTTCCTATTGGAACATAGGGCTTCAACTGCACGTCTCCCCTTGTTTCTGTCTTCTCCTGTACTTTTCACTTGCATCCATGTTAGTCCATGCTGTTTCAACTCCTCTTCACACGATCTCCTCCATGTCACCCTTGGACGTCCTACTCGCCGCTTCCCTTTCGGGTTCCACTCGAAGGCCTGATGAGCGATGTCACCCAGCGGCCTCCTTAGCGAGTGTCCAATCCATCTCCACTTTCTCCTGCATATTTGTTGGGCGATTGGTTCTTGTTTTGTTCGTTCCCATAGTTCCTTGTTGGTGATCCTTTCCGGCCATCTGATCTTCAGTATAGGGCGAAGACAGTTGTTGATAAAGGTCTGCAACAAGCTATTGGAAATATTCTTTGTGACCCGCCAAATTTCTGATCCGTATAGAAGAACTGACTTGACGTTTGTATTGAAAATCCGAATTTTGTTGTTGATGCAGGCTGAGTGACGAAGATTTCCAGATTGGTTTCAGGTTGATGAATGTGTTTCTCGCCTTCCTGAATCTCGATTTGACATCCTCGTCCGTTCCTCCTGTAGTTTAGTTAATGGTCCCTAGATTAGTGAATGAAGTAACCTTTTCAAATCCCTCCGTTGATGATGATCGGCGCTGGATGTTGCTGTTGTTGTTGTTGGTTGGTTATTTTCATAACCTCCGTCTTGTCTATGTTCACCTGGAGTCCTGTCTTTGCTGCTTCTTTGACCAGTTTATCGGTTTTCGCTTGTAAGTCTTCGATTTTGTGTGACAAACATAAATCATCCACGCGCGATATCCAGGTCTTCTAGTTTCTTCACGTCGATCCAGGATATCCCTGTCTTCTCGTTTCCCACTGTCTGACGCATAATCCAGTCCACCACAATTAGTATATACGAGATAAATTGTGCTGGAGTTACTACTTCCCGAATAAACTACCCATCACTTTGTTTAGTGATGAAGACACCTTACGATCCGACATTACGAAAAGACTGTGTAATCTACTATAGTAGTTATTATAATGAAAGCTGAATTACTGCCTCATTCTGTAGTTAGTACTTCCAAAATTGCCTACTTTTTGTCGAATTTTCGGCGGCTGCTTTAATCGACTGCAAATATTTCTGTGCATTTTCTTCTTTAGCTCAGATATCAAATCTGAGCACTTTTCACATATCTGGTTCACAAACTTCTCTATTAAAAGTGATGATATAAATACTCACCAATCAAACTTTGTCAATGCCAGTTAAAATGAGCACTGTTATGAAATTCTTTCGAAATATAGTCGATTTGACTTAGAATATGCAGACGATATAGTCCTTCTAGGCGAGGACGCTGACAAAATGCAGAGTCTACTGAACACCCTGAGCTGCAATCTTCGTATGTTTGGCATGCGATTCGCCCATGTAAAATGTAAGATGATGTTGCACGATTGGACTACACTGGCTCCTAGATTAGAAATAGGAAGTGAAGTGGTAGAGTACGTTGACGGCTTCACTTACTTGGGAAGTTGCATCAGCCCAACGGGTTGATCTCTGACGAAATCTCAGCACGAATACAGAGGGCTAGTTTCACATATGCCAGTTCACGCCCTCTTTGTCGTAGACGTGATATCTGACTGTCGAGCAAAAGGCGTGTGTACTGCTGAGCAGTCCGCTCCGTCCTCCTTTATCGCTGTGAGACCTGGCCATTGAGAGCGGAAGACATGAATAGATTAGCTGTCTTTGATCATAGGTGTCTGCGTGAAGTGGTATGATAAGGTGAGCAATATTGAGGTTAGGCGTCGAGTGCTAGGTAAGGAGGGGAAATCAATCGACGAGACTGTGAAGCTACATCGACTGAGATGGTTAGGAAATGTGTTACGTATGCCTAGCCACCGCCTCCCCGGCGGGCAATGTTAGCTGATATAGGGTCAGGCTGGAAAAGAGCTAGCTGCGGTCAAACGAAAATAATGGCACCAGTCAATGAAATCTTCAACAGTTAGTCTCTGCCACTATACCTTTGTCTCACACCTCTGTTTACTGTCTCTAATATGCATTTCTCCTACTTTCTTCTCTTGCTTTGTGTGCTACATGGAGTGTGGTGACGTGAAGTGCCGTAAATATGTGCAAAGTTCTATATCGAAAACTGATCGACCGACCAATAGTCGATTTGGTAAGGTGAGACGATGATAAGAGCTACCTATGTAGTATATTCGACTGACTGTTTAGTAACAAGAAACTTTCACTAACCATTGGTTCAGAATCCAAGTTACCATTGGCGTTGTACACTGATCTAATCGTCTCAAAGAGAGTGGAGTGGCTTCAAACCACCCAAATTGTGGCTATCTAATGTTTTTCTGAACAAATACTATGTAGAATAAAGTTATTTGCATAAGGATGCTATTTATAACATCCGGCAACAGGAATATTTTTAATTTACAAAAGAAATGCTAAACGCCACGCTGAGTTGTTTGCCTAACAATTAACTAGTTTCATTTTAATAGTAGAGCTGTGTAAAATTTCAGGTAGCAAAAGATGTCACCGGACAGATAGAAAAAAATTTCCAGTGAGTTCCGTGTAATTAAC
Source organism: Trichobilharzia szidati (assembly GCA_944472155.2). NCBI lineage: Eukaryota > Metazoa > Platyhelminthes > Trematoda > Strigeidida > Schistosomatidae > Trichobilharzia > Trichobilharzia szidati. The sequence goes on from OX235272.1 coordinate 91,235,666, forward strand.
TCTCATGGTCCGGAGAATAGGAGTTCAGTGATCGTATTTAAAGTTATTTCATTTCATGGTACTATAAATATCCCTCTTCACTGTGAATGAAACTCATTGGGTATCGGTGGTTCAATGTTAGAATGCTCGCTAGCCATTCAGGAGGTCCGGGTCCCATTCCCAGCCGACTGACCTACTCCTAATGTGACGTGTATTACTGACAAGATTTATAAGTAGTATGTCGATATAAATATTGTATATCATCTGCAAAAATATCGAATAATGGAGAGATGGATGTAATGGCGAGAAGTAGAGATAAACGATGCTTGTGAAACAACATAAAAAAATAAAAGGAAGACAAAAGTAGTATAATACCGAAGATTCGCGCAAATTGTGATTGTAATATATATTGTAGACGTATTTGCCTGTATCTGTATTTCGAGTTGCCAATAAATAATTCCGTTTTCCAAGTATTGGTTTGTAGGGATTTGATTGATTGGTTACAGGATTTCATCATGAGCTGACTAGCCCTATTCAAGTAGGTAGGTATCTGGAGTTCTAGTGGGACGTCGTGACCAGTAGGGTGCAGCAGGTCGGGCGGTCGCGCTATGTCGTGAACTGGCAGAAGTTAGAATTCATGGGCCATTGGATCGGGTCCCAGTGGCTTAATGGTCTACGAGCTCGCCTTGTAACCAGAAGGTCCTGAGTTTGAACCCCGGTGGGTGCGTACTGATGAAGAGTCTCGAACTAGGACGAAACAGCCGTCCAGTACTCCCAGGTTTTCCAATGGTTCTCTAACCAATGTCAGCTCATGATGAAATCCTGTAACCAAAATGTTCCGTTGCTAAATACTCATGTGTTCTACTGTTACACTGAACCTCACCTAATTTATTAGTTGGGAGGAAGACCGGACAAGAATGAAAGTTGGAAGGATAAAATTAGTGACACCTCACCCGGTGAAAATACCGCCGCTGCTGCAACCTCAGAACTCAAAGTTTGAAGCCGTAAATCCCACTCAAAGCGGAAAGGATTGAAGTGGAAGCAAAGTGTGAATGAAATTCATTTCGTTATCTGGAAAGAGTATATTCATGACACACACAAAAAAATTTATTACAAGAGGCTTAGAGACAAAAATTACACAGGATTAGAATATAATTGTAAAATAGTTATTTTAAACGAATTACATATGTGAACAGGAAGAGCATGGAAACAAACTTAAAATAACTGTTCTTATAACTGAAAAAATGGGATTAATTGATTGAAGACAAAGACAGAAAAATCATACACAGAGAACGGAAAAAATTAATTTTTTTTCTAAAATCTGGAGGCTACGTGAACAAATTGAAGTAATACTTTTCAACTTGAAGTGGAATTTATTGTTTGGATTTTCAGTCTGTAACGTGATTTGATGCAAAACATTCTTGAATGCATCAATATAAACTGTATGCATTACAACCCCCTTCGATATACCTTTCAATAATAACGTAAGTGTACATTTTCACTTTCTTTTAGATGTGTATTCCTAAGTTGGATCGCCGTACCCAAGAAAAGACATGTAAAGAGATGCAGTTAGAAGTTGATAACCAAATGAATGATGGTAATACCACAGAAGACTGTGACATAACTGATGCTTTTTCTCTGCTACAAACTAAAATGCAAGTAAATAAAAATCCAGTCACATGGTATCATATGTTGGATAAACGGAATTCTGCTGCATTGATGCTTTGTTCAACACTGACAGGTATACTTCCTATACATCACTGTAAATGTATACACTTTATACATATATTTTTGTATTTTCAAATGTTGGTTTGCTGGGATTTCATTGATTTCACGGTCTGACTTCAGTTAGAGAACCAGGGAGTATTGGGTAGCTGTCACGTCCTTGTTAGGGATTCTTCAGCAGTACGCACCCATGACCCTACTAGGAATCGAACCTAGAACCTTCAGGCTACAAAGCGAACTTGTATACCATTCAGCCACTGGTCGGGATCCAATATTCCATCGGTTTTAACTCCTGTCAATGCGCGATATGGCACGACCACCAGCCAATGCCATCAGTGAGTATGTATCCCCACGCCCAACTTAGTAGACCCCACCCTCTAGAGCCCTATGCAAACGTCATCCTGTAGTGAATCACTATTGTTGGTTTGCATGGATTTTATTTGGTAATCGCACTATATGTCGAATTGGCAGAAGTTAGAATTGATAGACGATTGGATTCCGTCCACGAGTTCGTCTTGTAACCTAAAGGTCCTGGATTCAGCTCCTGGCGGGATCATTGGTGAACACCGTGAAGAGTCCCCGACAAGGACGAAACGGCTGTCCAATACTTCCCGTTGGTTCTCAGTGGTTCGTTAAATGAAGTCAAATCATGATCAAAACTGAAATTTTTATTCGCCAAAGCTTGAATGGAATTGCAATTTAAAGTGTGCCCACATTGTTTCAAGGACTCTCTTCAGTTGTAGGCACTTTAATACATACAATACGTTTAAAGAAAAAGGTCATAGAGTTTATTTTTTTAAACAGAAGTTATGTATGGAAATCGTAGTTTAAAGAAATAAAAATGAGTGAAATGTGCCAACTGACATGAAGAACTACATGTTTACCATAAATTTGGATGAATATCGGAGAGGTTTCGTTTTTATGGCTTATGTCAAGACACTGCTGTTTAACCAGCAGACATACAGAAAGAGGATTACGTAGTAACATACAAAACAGCATTTGGAAGTGATCTGAATCGGTTAAGTGAGTTACGATCACAGATCCAAAGAAGGATGATGATGATAATAATAATAGTTGTAATAACCATATTAGCGGTAGAAAACAGGGCGAAGGTAACCTTTAGTTGAGAACGGGCCAATCACCTTGGAACAGTTCGTCAAACCAAGGCGGTGAAGCCGAATAACTAGTATTTATTGATTGATGCCAAAGAGGATATCTGGTTAGATTTATGTCAGGCTAGGGGGTCAAATTCGCCTTCTAACGCGATCGCTCTTTCCCATGTCAGTGGTGTGTCCGTGCCTCTTGGGTGTCTAATGCTGAACTTTCCCGAAAACACCATGCAAAATTATGTAATAATTCGGATCATATATATATATTGACAGCGACAACATGTCATGTTTTGGCATTCTGCTACGAAAGTTAACAACTAATTAACCTGTTGCATGGTATTACATTCTGCTGTTTGGTTATTTTAATTTCTTTCCATGAGATGAACAGGTAATAAAGATACGCAAACGCCCAGTATTAATTGCTCATCAAACACTTAAGCGACTTCAGTCTTGTAAGGCACGATCTAGCATGTACTTAGTAGTAGACGAAAGAAAAGAGACTCTTAAATATAATAATTAATCGAATATCAGACAAATTCAAGAAGAAGAAGAATGTGACAAATAGGGAAAATTAAAGCACTCCTAAAAGGCTTAGATAGAAGAGGAAAATCTTAGACTAGTGGTCTATCTCGTTGAAATCACGAATTGGTACAAGTTAGATTTCATGGGCCATTGAGTTGGGTAGCAGTGACTGAATGTTCTACGAGCATGCCTTGTACCTAGAAGGTCCTGAGTTCGAACCCAGCGGATACATGCTGCTATTGAGTCCGAAACTAGAACGAAACAGTAGTTTGGTGCTCCATGGTTTTCAGTGGTTCTCTAACTGGTCAAACGTGAAACAAATTAAATCTTTACAAACCAACTCTTGAAGATTTTACATTCAACTTTTACTGCTTAGAGTAGGGCAAGGTTTCCTACGAACTTCTGAATACATAAGTTTTGTTTCCTCAGCTATGCTTAGAAGACGAACTCGTAAGGTGAAATTAGGATTTGTCAGAACATGGTAAATGACTTTAAATACCTTATTAACATTGACTTTATTTTCAGTATCAACAATGGGGGAGCTGAAACACAGCTGCGAATAAACCTTGTTTTGTTTTCTTGTTTAACCATACAGAACGATGTTCAGAAATTCGATGATGGACATGCCTAATTGTTCACCCAAGGTAACTGACTCTGCAGGATAAAGTACCTAATTTTGCCTCGTCTGTTGGTATCTACCAGTTTCACTTCTCCCGTGGGGTCAGTTACGATGGGTGTACAATCACGTATGTTCATCATCGGATTTCTGTACATCATCTTTCGTGGTTAAACAAAGGATAAATAAAGCCTATACATACCTCTGTTCTAGTTCACTTTGCAGATACTGAATATCAAGTCGATGTTAACAAGGCACTTAGTTTTCAGTCTTTCTTATTTCTTATTTACGTATGTAATATAAATGAAGCAAGAAAGTTGTGTGAGTGAATACCTTTATATGCTTATGAGCAATAATTTGTGCTGTAATGAAAGATAGTTAAAACAACAATAAGAATTTGTGGAGAAGCTTAGGATAATGGGAAATTGATGAATTTTTACAATGAAGTAATGATGGCCAATGGTAAAGAAAGCCACTGTGCGAACTTCTTCTGCGTACACAAGTTTAGCTTTCTCCGTGTGGATCTCAACTGCTATAGCTGTATGTAGTAGATAAACTCGTAAGGCAAAATAAGGGTTTGTCAGAATAAGATAGATAACTCTAAATGCCTCGTTAATGTCAATCTTATGCGCAGTATCTTCAAGGTGAAGGTGTCAGACTGAATATTATTTATCGAATCTTTTCGTCTTCTAAACGTCTTAGTAGAACTGAGAGTTCGATCAAGGTATACCATATGTCGTTTGGTAATATTACTGATAGCATTAACCGATTTGATTTCAATAGGTTTGGTTTACTCCTTATTGAATAGTCAGTTCATATTTTCAAATCTAACACTTTCACGACCACAATGTTGTTTGATAATATTAAGCATGATGGTGAAACTTCAGTAGTTAATAATTGACATCAGAAAGAAAAGAACAAGAAGCTCAGTGAAGTTATCATCTCGGCAATTTCATCCTTAGAAGCTCTAAAGTCGTATTTGTATACATAAGTTCACATAGATGTGGTGGTGTGATACAGACAACGTTTTCCAACGGAATATTATTCTCACATATCCCCACAGATCAACACAGCATTAGAAACAGAATAATATGTCTATTTGAACATTCTATTTCATGTCGTTTAATGTAAACCAAAATCACAAGCTCAGTGGTTGGCTAAAGAAATAAACTGTATAGATATTTTTTTTATTAGAAGTAAGGAATTTTCAGCATGTGATATCGGTAGCCCAAATTTTGCAGGCTGACCATAGATATCGGGTGTGCGTCGGCAGGAGATCGAACCCTGGACCATGTTCATGGTCGGCGAGAGTCCTAACCACTGTGCCACTGTGTGCCATCATAGCGATTTGTCAGTTGAAAATATACCTTGGCCCCCTTGTTTTGTTTTCTGCTGTTACACAGGTACAATTAATTTAATTCCACATAATAATGAAGGAGAATACAGTGATCACAATTTTCAACTTGATATTAGAGTTCCAAGGTGTGATTTTAGCTTGCAAGGGACTTAGAAACAAAATTACACAGGATTACTAAATAGTTGCGTAATACGTAAAACAATTTTTTTACGAATACAGGTGTAAATGAGATGAGCATGGAAAAAAATTGAAATAGTGGTTTTCTGATAACTTAAAAAATAAAGAATGAAGGGAATAAAAGAACAAAAACTAAGGAATCAAGACGAACTAGGTGCTTGGTAAATGTAGAGGTTGGACTAGTTTCTTTTGAACGCATAGCTCCAGTGGTTCTCTAACTGATGTCAGCTCATGATGAAATCCTGCATCCAATCAAACAAAATCCCTACTGATGTGCATTATTCTCTTTTTGGCCTTGGTTTCATGTTCTTCTCCACGAAGGGTGTCAGGTATCCATTTTGAGTCAGGATATTTTCGAAGAATAAGAGCTCTTCTCCTAAACAGTTAATGCTGCAAATTCTTCTGATACGATGGGCCAGTGTGGGTAATAAGAGCTCTTTTTTGGTGTTATGTGGAATTAAATAATAATTGTCACTATGTGAACTTATGTATGATATATGCGACTGTACAGCTATTGTGGATGAAATCGTGAGAAAGAGATACCTTTGCTAAGCTCCCTGATGTTCCCTATCTAATAATTGACCCTCAAAAAAAAATAATAATAATTGAATTTTTAATGTGTTGTTTCTTAAATTACTTATCTGTGAACTTTTATTTGTAATTTAGTTCAATCATTTTCTTTTTTCTTGTTTGTTTTTTGTACTTTCAAGGTGTCAAACATCAAATCAGAGCTCATTTAGCATTTGGCCTACAAACACCAATCTTAGGTGATCATAAATACTCCCATGCTGAATATTTAGCACCACAACGTTTACCAAAGTATTTATTAGAAGCACTTAAAGTTAGACAGTCTAAAGTACGTTATCTAGGGTTACATTTGCATGCTTCAAGTGTACATCTTCGTGTCATACCATCATCATCATTATCTATGGATGGTGGAGACTTTTTCAATTTTATTCGTTCAAAAGGATCTGCTAACTCTATGAATAATACTAGGGGTCCTCTTAAATTTTATGCACCATTACCCAATCATTTTCGTGATAATTTAAAACGAATAGGATTAAAGTTACCAGGATATTTAAGACGACTATACTAGTGATAGTAATAGTAATAAATAATCTGTGCATAATGATGTGTATAATATTACTTAGTACTTACTGTGAATGTAATTTTACATTGTACTTATCAATCATACATACGTAGAGTTATTTTCACCTAGCAATCATCAATATTACTTTTTGCTTTCCTTACTATTGTGTTATTTATTGCCTGGTTCGAAAGCATTGTAAATTTTCATACTGGTCCTTTTCCATATAATATAATATTATAATAATAATTTGCTTTATTCCAGAAACAGTACTAGTGGTACAGTGTGGAGTTTTCAGCACATATCTACAATATTTGCATCTAATTTTATCAAACATTTAAAAGGAGTATTTCAAAAAATAAATATAAAAACAACAACAAAAAAAATAATTTTAAAAAATGCGAATAAAAATACCAAGAAGTAGAAAGGAAAATAAACAGCATATAATAATAACTCAGTATTGGGTAGTGGAAGCTATGATATGATTATGCATGGTGACAGTAAAGCTATAATCATACAAGAAGTTATGAAATGATATTTAAGAATGTTTATCGCCAAGATGATCAGTTAATTTGGTTGAAACAACACTAAACAATCATAAAATAACGTTTCAAGGTTGTTGTTTTGTTTTTAATGTCAGGTCTAATGCGGTGTTTGTAGTGGTAGTGTGAGTAATCCTGCATAATACATAATTTTTAAGATGGTGACGTTGGTGTTCACAACCAAGATTGTCAGTTAATATTGCCGAACAAAAAAAACAACAACCACAAAAACTAATAATTACATGATGGTTAATGACAGGACAATTTTGTACTACTCATAGTGCTAATATAGTCGGAACCAGTAGATACAAAAAAGAAGGAATACAGTAAAGTACAAAAAAGTAAGCTAATGTTAATAATTTAGGTAGCTAAGTATGTTTAAGAAGGAGTTCACTATAGAATAATTAAAAGAGCCTAAAATTATGTTATTAACAACAAAGCAAGTCAAAGGTTTCGCGCTTAACATTGTCTCTGTCACTTAGAACACGGGCCAAATATGGTATCGTTGAGTTCCTGTACTTGGTTGTACGAGCATAAATTATTTTATACTGATTTCTGGTTCTACTTGATGAGATACAAGGCGAGAGTTGGGAATAGAGGGGGTGTTGGGAGTCGGAGAGTATGGTTTTAGACCATTTTTCGCATGTATTCAGATGCCTTTCAACTAATGTAGTGACGAGTTGACTGAGTTTTACACCACTAGTCCTACTGACTACCTTCAACATCCTTCCCAGGATGGTGTAGTCCTTTTTCAGTAGCCCAGGAAAGACTAACGGGGAGCAGTAAAGTAGAATAGGTAAGATACAAGAGTTGACAAATTGTGAAAGTAGAGGTTGGGTGATTCCAGATTGTCTTAGTTTCTTAATGTAGTAGGTTAGACAGAACACTTTCTTAGAAATCGTTGTGAACTTTTTACAGTTGATTCTTCCAGTCTTTGTTTCATTTCGCTCAGATCATCGTCTGTGTAACTCGATAAAACATTTTACTAGTTAGCATAATGAATGGGCGAAGTTAAACTTTAAGCATCAGTAACTATGATATAACAAATAACCTTGGACTCACCAGTCAAATGGAAAAAGATATTTTTGCGTATTATATATATAATGTATTGAAAGGCATAAAAATGTCACAAGGAACACCGTTGTCCTATTATTATTATTATTGTTTCCTTTAATTCCTAGAGGAACATAGGGCTTCAACTATGTGTCTCCATTGCGTTCGGTTCTCTGCTAGAGTCTTCACCTGACTCCAAGTCTGCCCACACGTTTTCATCTCTTCACATGACCTCCTCCAAGTCACCCTTGCACTGACGACCGACTCGCCGCTTCCCTTTCGGGTTCCACTTGAGCGATGGCTTGTCTAGTGATGTCACTTGATAGTTTCCTCAGAGTATGGCCAATCCATCTCCATTTCTTCCTGCCTATTTGTTTCACAATCGGTTCTTGGTTGGTTCGCTCCCAGAGATCTCTGTTGCTGATCTTTTCTAACCGGCCATCTGATCCTGAGTAATGAGCGAAGATAACTGTTAATAAAGGTCTGTAGTTTGTTTGAGATGCTCTTTATGACGCGCAGTGCAAGTCTTTGATCCGTATAGTAGCACTGACTTCACATTGGAGTTGAAAATCTGGATCTTATTTTTGATGCTGAGTGCTGTTGACCTCCACACAGACTTCAGAGTAGTGAAAGCTTGTCTTGCTTTTCCGATACTTGCTTTGATATCCTCGTCAATTCCGCCTGTAGTTGGAATGATGCTTCCCAGGTAGGTAAAAGAGGTAGTTTCTTTCAGGTTCCTTCCATTTATGCTGATTGTTGTTGCTGTTGGTGGTGTTGCCCAGGAATCTTCATCACCTCTGTTTCCTCTATGTTCACCTGAAGTCCTATCTTTGATGCTTCTTCTGCCAACTTGTTGCTTTTCGCTTGCATATCTTCCAGTTTGTGGGAAATCAGACACACCGTTGTCCTACTTGTGACAAAATTCACTCCGAGGTTTCCCACAGGAGTATCAACAAAGATGTTCAACAATATTCTATAGATTCAAGTGTTGGTTTATAGGGATTTGATTGGTTACAGGATTTCATCATGAGCTGACATTAGAAATTCTATAGATATATTCATCTAAATGTCTGTAAATAATCTTCTTTTGAGGTCCGTTAATAGCTTTAATCCGTTTCTTCGGTCTTCCCTAAAATCCGTTAGTACAATTGGTGTGGGTGCAGGGTGTAACAGGATCCACAAAATCTTCAGGGTGGTTTACTGAATAAATCCCAGGGATAAGAATGAATTATATCGTTTCCCCTCATCTGTGCATAATACAGTTCTAGGTTTATGACAAAAGCAGTCTAGCAAGAAATGTGGCTAAGAAATAGTATAACCATTGGTTTACACTAACTCGTCTCAACCAAATTTCACAACAGTGAATGTGTCCATCAACCGATCTACTGCAGCTACTTTTATATTCATAATACATTCACAGGAACAAATTCTTTCCTTTCCAACCGATCCTACATCCAAGCAATACTGGAAAGTTCAGTCTATACCAAGATTCGGACGTAACGTCGTTAGAGCAGGCATCTAACTCGAATCAAGCGGAATGAAAGCTTGAACTCACGTGAAGACACTCAGGATCATTGGTGTAGTCGCACTCCGTTGGCAGCAACTGGTGCTTAACTTGGTGAATGAATAATTTACGATTTGGAATTAAAACTGTTTCCTTGTTATTTATTCCTAAATGTAGCTTTTCTACCTTACCTAAGTGGTAATTTAAAGAGCGAGGATGTAGGTTATTGGAAAACAAATTTGCCGCACTTTCATCCTCAATATAACTGTGAATGGGTAGAATGGAGGCAGTCAGTTACGATTTGAATTTCCTCAGGTAGTTGGTCTTTGTATTATGTGTTTGGAAGAACGGTGTAATCGTATCACATGTTAAGTTTTGGCTACTTTAAAGGTGTCTTATGAACTTCTTTACGCAGGTGGAATATCTATTGTGTCGTTTGCCATACCTTGCACGAAAGCACCTCGCAGTATTTCAGATAATATGTAAGCACATATTTCTATACTATGTACATAGTACAGAAATTTCCAGCACTCCAAAATATTTCGTCCTGGTGCAGGATTTACATTTAAAGTAGTAATCTGAAGTATGTCATGTGACATAGTGTTCTTGCAATATGAAGAGAGAACCAATTCTGTACACCTTTCCTTTAAGAATCGCGAAGCTATATGTTGAAAGCCAGTTAAATATGTGTGCGAGTTTATGCATGATTGAAGCAATAAGAAGTGTTGAGTAGTTTCAGTACTTTGGTGAATAGAAACTTTGGTAGCCCACTGATTTAAACAGGCCGTCGTATATATAAGCAGACTAGCATTGATATAGACTTATTTTGTTCACATGTGGGATCTTGTAGAACCAAGTACATGTCAAGATCTCTTAAATCTGTTCTAGCTACCCAACGCTTTACCTACTCCCTAGTGATCTGTACTCTATGTGTTTGAAAGTCTGTAAGATCAAGGGGTAAATGTACAACAACGGAACATAGCGACGAAATGCAAGACTTAAATGATGGTTATAAAACAATTATTTTGGGGATTTCTCTTCACTTAGTCAGGGATAACCTGTTTGCAGTTACGCAGATGTCACACTTACCTCTCGGTATATACACGTCTTTGTAAGGAGCACATTAATCCAAGTATTTCAAATGCTTACATTTTTAAACACAGTTTGTGTATATACTTCGATACACTGCCACTAAAAGTGCACTGGTCACAAATTCATATATGGTCGTAATGTTACAAAACAATTTTGAACGTGTTTACTCTTAATGCTTCTGCTTTCTGTCGTGAAACTTCCATAGAGATGTGGTTCATTAACTCAAGCAGTCCATTTGCTGCTTAGGCTACTGAGTAGTGTCACTAGCCTGTTGTGCGACTTCCGAGATTTTGTTTTAATGTGTACACATATGGAATGGCATTTCGTGCTTTTCCGTTGTGATGTCAAGTTTCACCATTTTTTGAGTTTGTAGTACAGCCATACTTGTTAGAGAGGCCCTAAATATTTGACCTTTCAGTTTACTGCGTGTCAGAACACACTTCCAATTACCTGAGTCTTTTCAATTTGCATTTCGTCATCAGTAATTAGAAGTTAGACAGAATACTGATTTATTGGGTAGCTACGTAAACTGGGTTTAGTGAGGGCTGGTGTAGTGTAGCTCATCAGAAGTAATACCAGTGCCTTACAACTTGTGGGCCTGAACCTCATTTTTGCCACATTTTAAGCCCAATTTATGCACAGTTTGATTTTTCAGTGGTTGCTTTGTTTTTCACATTTTCATAGCAGGTTTTTGTACTATTTCACACTGTTGACATAATTTTACTATTTCATGTCACATAACTTATATAACCATGGCTGGAAAACGACTCTCCTGCACAGATGGCAGTTACGCTTCTGCTCCCCACCTCCCGGGGGAATCGACCACCTTCATGGTTCTCAAATACTGAGGCACAGTTCGTTTTGTGGCGTATTCATTCCCAAGAAACTAATTATCAGTCTTCCTAAAAATACCATAGAGGGCGTTTAAGAAGACCTGACGACCCTTAACACAACCTTTCTGGTCATCTGAAAGCCGATCTAATCAAAATAGTGGCACTCACTAACCATCAAAAAGGAAAGGACGCTTCAGATTTCTTCACCTTGACGATAGTGGACCCTTGCAAATGCCTTTGTGGCTGAAACAGCTAGTTGCTATTTTCAAAACTGAAGAAACTTTCCCGAATACAGTGGTGGTCGTAAGGGTTGTCTCAGATAATGTAGGAAATTCTTTCACCCTACAATAAATCACTTTGGCAGAATTTGCAGAGGCAGTTGCCTGAACGTTCGAGACTACCAGACCATTCACCAGCATTGCTACAGCCTTAATTGCTAATGCCGCATGCCAGAAGGACTTCCATTCAGCGAGTCCAGCTACTAAATCAAACAGACGTACCAGAAGCTGTATGGTCCAAGGTAAGAATTTACGGGCAGAAGTTCTCTTTGAGTAGCGTGTTTCGCTCTCAAGGTAGGCAGTCGAAACAAAAAACTTGCAACCTGGAATTCGTTGGTATCATAGACGTTATTGTACTAATGCACAAAGGTGTGCTTGTCTCTGAACCTCTGACACTAACCAGGTGGGAAACGTGCGAGACGGCACATAATGGCGTCTGACGTCGGTGAGGAACCGCTACCTTGTCGCCTGTCCTCTGTCACAGACCGTAACTCTGGGATATGCTTCCTGGCTGATATTGAGGCAGGAGCTAGCTTCGTCCCACATACAGCAGGAGAGTGTCTTCTGCCAACACCTATATAGCTACGTGCTGCCAATGACTGACCTGTCGCAACTTATAGTAGAAGGTTCATAGACCTTATTATTGGACTCTGCCCTTCTCCCCTTTAGGTTTTCATCGTGGCCGATGTGACCACTGGTATTATTGGTATGGGTCTCTTGCAGTACTATCAATTGCTAGTAGATGCAGGCAAGCGTGTGGCGGCCTAAAAACATACCAAATTATATGTTCACGAAAAAAAGAAGGCATTCAACCTTGAACCGCGCGCAAGGAACGAATCGTTCGCCATCTCTCCGGCTGCTCGCCCAGCACATCTGCTGACCAACGCTGTCTCGCACTGGTTGACACATCCCCGTCAAAAACTTTGCTCCTATCTGCTTTACTCTACATGGAGACTTCCGACGGCTGACAGCGCTAAGTTGTAGTGGAGAATTTGTATAATCAAGAGAAGGACAATTACATTCCTATAATTTCGTACGTCTATAATTTGTGTATTTTGTGACTGTTATAGTTTTTCTTCAAATAACCTCAGTCCTTTTTGTGTATATTAACTTAAGTGAACTGAATATTTTATATATACGTATTTGTTAGTACCTGTTCCGTCCTTTTAATTGCGTTTATATACTTACCTAGCTACTAGGTCCACTACAAGCGTAAGTTGACTGATCTTGCCACACGACTCTCCGTCTCCATAGTTTTCCCTCATAAATCCTCTCTCAAACTGGTATATTAAACCTCTGATACTTCAAGTCCACACTCTGCCATAATCCAATCTCTTGCCGAAATTTTCAAGCCCAACAGTTATGTTCCTTGTGTAACATCTGATGTCACTCATCACATTACGAGCACTGGCCCCCTTGGTACCTTGTCATAGAAGATAGAATTTCGAGCCCGGTTCAGGCGGATAGTGCAGATAGACATCACTGCTGACAAAGTAGACTTGACCACGAAGAAGACAACCATACACTCTTCTGATAACAGCCCGACGACTGCTGTTGAGTGCGCGCCAGCTCATATGCCAACGCTAAGCTTTTACGAAATTCTTCGAATATAGATGGTGTGGTTGATGTGTTCAAATGGTCTGGGTGGAAACTGAACTTCAGCGGGAAGACGTAATTCATGACCGAAGGAATAAAGCAGGAGAAAACCCAGTGGATGAATGAACGGAAGAGTTGTTGGAGAGAAGACATTGGGGTACAGTATTATCTCAAGTGTCCGTCAGCGTTCGGTTAGGAGGAGCACTTAGTATATTCTGAACCTCTCGATTACTTCCTTCTACCAAGCCTCTTCCTTCTGGGTGACAGACAGCCATGCGAGTCTCCCAAATACGTTACAGATGTGACGCACATGTTGGCCCACGAAAGCAGCAGTGATCGTAGGACACCACAGCGAATAATCCAGTCATCAAAAAATGCCATAGCCACTGTGGTTGCATCCTGTTGATGCAGAGGCACCACTTCAAAAATTTTTTTGACAAAGTCAGACATTCCTAAGACGTATTGGTTACCTTGCTTTGAAATCGGAAGTGGCCAAATTGTATCAGTGCCTACTATCTGGACTGGCGCTTTGGTTGAAATGGTTACAAGAGGTATTTTGGATGTTTGTGTGGGCTGCTTACTCTGGCTGCAGACGCCACAATTTCGGCAGAACTCTAAAAAATTCCGATGAAGCAACAACTGACAGAATCATTGATGGATGGCATGTTCCTTCTTGTTCTGACCAGCACGACAAAGTTGGTAATGTATTTGACTAATTAAATCTCTCACTCTTACATTTAGGACTAGGTATTGGAGGGAATAATTCACTAACACTGCAAGCGGAATATGGTCTATTAGGCGAAACTGACTCCGTTTTCCACCGATGCGCCATGTAGATGCAGTTAGATCTCGTAATGCCCTAAGTATCGGTTCATTGTTCCGTGTCACTGTCGTTGGTAGACGGGTTGTATGTCTACTTTCGCCGCTTTCAGAGACGCCCAGTCAATATCTGGCACTGTGTCGAGGAGCGCAATTAGTGTTGGGCACAAACTAGACAGACTGGAGAGAGCATCGGGATTTGCATGTTGCTTTTCTGGTCGATATTAAGAGGTGAAATAAGACTCCGGTAGACGTTCTTGCCAGCTGGAAAGTCGATCCTCTGCATGACAGAAATTCTGCAACCATCGCAACGCTCTCTGATGTCTGGATCTGAAATTTGCGTCCCAGTAATTAATGGCACGCCTCGCGATAGGTCGTGAAATGACGTGTTTCTGTGTTGTTCAATGCCCAACTAGCCCACACAATGACTTGAACTTGCATATCAGGCGTCACCAGTGAGAGGCTAGCTCCTATTGCCTCAGTACTAGTGTCAGCATCCAGGATGAATGGGAAGCTTCTGGGGGTTCCAGCCTGCCAGAGAGATGCTTAGGACTTGCCTTGATTGTTGTACAAACCCCGTGTGGATGACAGGCTGATACACCGGTGTCAGCCAGAAACAACGCTTCAAAATGTATGTTGATCTTTCAGGAATAACAATTGATTTCAAACTGTGAGTAAACGATGACAAGTTACGAGTCGGTTCACCTGATGGTTTTCTCTTGTTTTAGGCATGTCGCCACGCCGCACACCCAAACTTTCGACAACAGAAGCGCCTTTCAGAGGGACCGCTCGATTTAGAGAGTGTTGTGGGTGGTACTGCAGGCTATTCCTGTGCTGGCGTACTTTCATGGCGTTTTCAGGGCACGGTGACATATGGCCTCTGATATGAGGATCCCAAGGCATAGCACGATGAAGTGGAAGCTAGCGAAATGAAGTAAACGTCACCGCCGATTCGTTTGACCATCCCAACGGCCTTCGACTTTGATCGCACTATGGTAAACACAACAAATGTCATTTCAAATCGTATGATAAAACTCTCTGGGCCTAGCGTGTTTAGACTGCTCCATCATGATTAGCACTGAAAGTTTTAGGGAAGGCACGCTATGCTGTCTGTTTGTGGTGATGTAGTTAATCCACCAGGTGTTCAAGAAGGAATGAAGAAATGCGCAGGGGTTTCGGTCTGTCTCGGAAAATATACCTAGTTGTCGCTGAGGGTGTTACTGGTGAGAAACCCCCAGTGATCTTGCGGCGAAGGGCCTCGTTGGCCAACGCTGACATTATCCGAGCATATTGATCCTGTGTTATAAACAGCCGAGTATATGTTGAATGCGGACCATCCAAAGTTCATAGTCACTGATGATGTCCGGGAGTATTGGTCCTCTCTCATGAGTGTTGTGTTCTGTCGTTGAAGAATATGGGTTGCCTTCGTATGTACGGCGTATCGTAGGAGGCTCCTGTGAGTCAAGATTCATGTTGAAACCGGAGTTAGAGCACCTCCGACACCACTTTGTAGTGAAAAAGCACACAGACAATGAAGGCGGAATGTGTGCTGCGCACGGGAATTCGACTCGGCCCACATTAAAGTTTATGAAGTGCAGGGAAAGGGTCTTACAGCCTAACAGACTTTAGTGTCATCGGTAATGCTGAGCCCTTGCAGATGCTGTATCCCTTAGTTCAGGTATTTGAATGCGGAGTGTTCTGCAACAAGGAAAGAAAAGAAGATATCGATCAATGTTTATTCACGCAAGTTTTGATTTCACCACGACGCTAAAATGGAACGCAAATGTTGAAAGTGTCGCATTATACAACCTCAGGTTTGATATAAATAGAATTAAGACCGTTGGACTTTCTTGATGTCGTAGAAAGTTTGGAGTTTGGAGATAGCATTAGGTGAACATTCTACCGCAGGCTGAAATCTAAGTTAATTCGCTGCAGCAGAAGATAGTCTGAGGTACAAGACACAGTGTCCTATGGACAAGTTACGCTGCAGCTGAAAAGGCCACGTAACGCCAGCTTTACGAAACAATCCATGCAGTAACCACTGAGACACTGTGTATCATTCTTTTGTTAAACAATTTAGAAGTCTATTTGTGAACAGAACACTAGGGTTTTTCAGCAAGAATAATAGTCGTGATCGAAGCCTGTGTATATTTGTCTTGATGATAACGAATTCAAAACAAATGTTATGACACTGTCCGAAAGATCTGTAGTGCCATGGTAACAGAGCGAACCTTGGAATAAAGCTGCTAGATCACACTGAGTCAAACTAGTATTAACTAAGTAATCATTTAGCCCACTAGTGAATGCTTTGTGTTCTAAGTCTTGTTTTACTGGGCATGCATTTGAAAAGTCTTGGATGTTATCTTGCTCCCATTCCTTATGCCCTGAGTAAGCACGTACTTTGAGTATGTAGTTTATCCATACCAGCATAATATGTTCTAAGTTCCTTTCTTAAGCAACCACAACTTTCCATTCTACTCAGACGTACTGATCACCAGAGCATACTACTGAATAACTGAATCTTTTCACTTACATTTTGTTACTAGTAATTAGCACTTAGGTAGAGTACTGATTCACTGGGTATCTTGGCATACTAACTTTAGTAAGTTCACTACAGTGTTGCTAACCAACAGAACTACCAGTGCCTTACAGATACAACATTCATCTCAGATGCGGATTATCTACTTATGTAATGCTGGCTGAATGGTGATGCTGCTCTTCTTCGGATGATAATTAAAAAATATGATGGTTGTGATTTATGTATTTCCAAGCTTGGAAGACTAGATAGATTCATTTACCACTGAAAGAGATAGACTTGGGTATGATTCCGTGATTGACTGTAAGGTAATGAGTTGCAGAGACAAGCTAGGTTAGTACATATTTGAATGGAGAATACCTAATACAGCATTTGCACAAACCCTACAGGTTCTGGACTCTGCGAAGACCATGGAATTCTGTTTCTTTTCTCTCGCGTATGGTTCACAAAACTGCCAGAAAATATGGCTACTCTTCAATCATTCCTCTCTCATCCTCTAGAATTCAGCAATAATAAATAGTCTTGTTCGTATGAGTTTGTCAAAAGTAAATCAAATAGTGTGGCTAAAAACGATGATCTAACTGTAGAAGAGGCTAGAGATTTATCAATAAATTTATCCGATGGTGTGGATTAATGAATCATGTTGACATTATGTTTTTAGTCTGGCATGTGTTCGTTACACTGTGTAAAGGTAGCCCGAAAAAAAGATTTTGCGGCAGAATCACTTGAAAAGCCATCAGCCTGGTGTTGGAGGGGACTAGCTACCCTTATGTTTGAGAACATCCGACTAACAACAATAAGCGACCTTGAGGAATACTTAATGAAAAACAGTTTTTTAGCCGACTGAGTCTTTTGATGCTGACTATGTGATAAATCGAACAATAGCATTAGATATCACCATCTGTTTCTACACTAGAATCGTAAAATCAATATGAATTTGAGAGGAGCCGAAGCCGACAACATGCTACTTTATGTCTTGACACAATCTCACGCAGCGCTCCACTTGATAACACCACACCACCAAAATTCGGTAAAAGCCGTCAAAAGGATACTCTAGCTCAACCTACTGGAAATACCAATCTTCACAAAATGAAAACTCCCTACACCTACAACATCAGGGAAAGATGGAATTGCCAAAGCACTACTCCCATCCACTAGCAAGTATAGTAACATAGGGAAGACTGGTCAGGAGCTGAAGAAATCTAAAGTCACTGACCGTACAAAGGAGGACAGGCAGCCATGAACCAAACCTAAGCCTGAGGGCAGTCAATCGAATTCTTCAATCCTGTTTTATGTATCCGTGCGTTATGATAGTTTGCTTGAACAAAGGGCTCTGTCCGATCAGAAACAGCGATCCAACTTGTACAATAAATTCGAGCTAGACATCAATTCAGTAAAATTAAGCAGGCTGTACAGGGGTGTTCAGGCACCTCAGGGCAAGCCAAGCTTTACACTAGGCTCTGACGAAGAGGATGCAAGGATAATATTACTGGCTCAAGCAACGGCTATCGACAGGAGTCCCATATTAAGAATGAGACATGGTAGGCCATGGGCTAATAGGGAAATGGTAAGAGAGTCACCAGAACTGGTGCATTCTACCTCTACAGTCATACATGGTGTTCCGGTGCTGGAAACGAGCACTGCTTGTGAAAAACACATGCATGACGTACAACGGTGGAGACGGCTGTCATCTCAGATGGCCCTTGGCGCTTCTGGAGCAATCTCCATTTGCCGGCTACCTCGCCCCGCCCAGGTCTCCAAAGCTGCTAAGTGTCACATCCAACTCCCCGGAGCAGTTGGTCATAGCACTTCAACGGTGGTATGAGACCAAGGAAAAAATGGGAGGACGCATCCGATGCTGCGAAAGCAGACCTCAAACCATAAGGAGGCAGCAAACCGTGGCTTCAACACGTCCTCAAGTCTCAGTGACACTAGAGCAATGCAGCACTGAGAATAACAGTCAGTGTCTCCCAAGTGTCATCCAAGGAAAAAGAACGATAACGGGTCGGTTCCATCGAAATCTGCCATTTAGTGCCAATATTAAGACCCCACCAGCAAACAACGTAGCGTCAACTAATTGACAATACGCTGAGGTCGTGACACTCACTGTCAGCTGTTTGTATAGCAATGTGAGAGGGTTGAGAGAGAAAGTAGGTGAACTCAGAAACGTCCAGTAGCACGTTAACCCTAAGATAAAAATCCAAACTGAATCCTGGCTAACCCTCACTATCGTCGACAACGAAATCAGTATAAGTGATGTGCTGATGAGACAGGGATAACAAGGAAGGGGGAGAGTAACCAAGCAACAAGCAACTTAAATGTGTACGTGCAATGGACCCACCAATTATTGAACTCCCAGACTGCACGTGGCGTCATTTCACCGTAGGCTACCCCAGGCATTTACTGGGTGGTATCAACTAATAACCCACCTGTAGGCCAGGGCACAACCAGCCACTGCTTAGCACCACCACATGGATACGGGAAATGTGCAGTGACCAAATCACCATAGCTACAGATTTCAATGCCCCATCTCTGAACCTTGGGTATGCTCAGGGAAAATTCAGTCGAAGTCTACTGCAAACCATTCGAAATAGAGGACTGACACTAAGTGGGTCCCTAGGGGAAAGTCGTCGAAACTAGATTATGTTCTAAATAATGATCAAACACTTGTCGCAAATGCCTCAACTAAAAGTAGTGACCATGCAGTCACAGGATTCGATCATGTTCTCCATGAACACCTACAGTGGGACACTACGCGACCATGTCTGCATTATAACATGGTCGACAATGCTGAAATGCAGAGGCTACTGTCCAACGCAGAATGGCCCATAAACTGAGCCGAGTTGTCTGTCGATGAACACTGGGAAGTGGTAAACGAGATTATTTACACAGGAGTCTCAGATACCTTCCCTTTAGTCACAACACAACTGAAGAAAAATTCTTCGTGGTTGAAGAGAGGTACCGACGTATTCTGCGAGCGAAGCGGAGTGCTTGGAATACGCAGTGAATATCCAAGTATCATACCGAACACGGTGCTTCCCTGTAACTCAGGAACAGGTGCAGCGCAAGAGTAAAGAGTAACAGGAGATAATTTCAGGTTAATCTTGCCCAAAATCTCCTGACGGACCCCGAAAGCTTGTATCGATTCATATTGGAAAGAAAACCAACCGACCAGGGGGCATGCGCCTAAGTAGGTCCAAATGGTTAATACCTCACTAGTCTGGCGATGACTAAGACATTCAGTTTAGCTTTCGCCAAACAGTTAAACAGCAAGGTGGGTATAACTGGTATGGAACAAAGTGATGGCACTACTACACCACCGGGGGAAGACCTAGTGGCTACTATCCGAATAAACCCCGCAATAGTACTAGGAAAGCTATAGAGACACATCTGGAAAGTCCCCAGGTTGTGGCGACATCAGACCATCTGTTCTGAAACAGTGTGACGAAGCTCTTTGTAGGCCCTTAGGCGACTTGTTTCAGCAATCGATGGATTCGGGAAAACTGCCAAGGGAGTGGAAAAGAGGCAGCCTTTCTCCGATCTTCAAGGATGGGGATAGATAAAATGCCACTAGTTATAGACCAGTAGCTCTACTCCCATTGGTATCAAATGTACTGGAAAGTACTATTGACGGTCACATCAGGGAATATCTCGATAGGACTAGCAGACTCCATGATGCACAACACGGTTTCAGGAAAGGCAGACCCTGTATAACAAACGTACAATCAGCTTGGGACAATTGGACATCACTCTGGGATATGAATGTTCCAGTCCATTGGGTCTTCCTACATACACTTTGAGAAGGCATTCGACACAGTTCACCATGACATTCTCCTACACAAAATAACTCAAGCGAGTATAGATGATCCACTTCTGTCACGGTTGAAGGATTACTTGGATGTTTTTGATATTTGTCAATGACCTGGCATGCCGTCTAGGTTTCTCAACTCTTCTACGCGCTGACGACGTAAATATTTGAAGAGTAGTAAAGTGTCCGGAAGACTCGGATAGGCCTCAGGCAGACCTAAATCTTCTGGAAGACTGGGCGGTGGTGGTGGTATGACTGTCAACCTGAAAAAGTGCAAAGTAGTGAAATTTCGCACCTGTAGAATGCAGAATGCAAGTTATACCGTTTGCAATGAAAGCTTACCCTGAACAACGTTGGAGCGTGACTTAGGTCTAGTTCTAACGGAAAAATAGACACAAGAGTAAATTATATGGGGGACGTAGTGGGGGCGGTCATACACTCTACACAAAGACAGGTACACCCACTCTGGAGCTTTCTCCTAGGCTGTACAAAACATACTTCGGACCACACCTTGAAGTACACAACATCACTGCACCCACACTACTTAGAAGAGACGCCAAACTCTTGGAAAGAGTGCACAGACGGCCGAAGAAAGGAGTGGTTGGTCTCCGAAATAAACCGTATAAAGAAATTATGTCCCCCCACAGTTACCTACCTTCGACTCAGGGGGGGAGTGATTACCACCTACGAGATAACAAATGACCAGAATCACCCAAACGATGGTATTCTGCTGTTGATTAGGTATGGTCTTCCTGGTGGAAATCCCAGAAGGATAGCTCACCAGAGGGCAAAGACTCGAGTGCCGTCCCTGGAAATCCCCACTGGCAGATGTCGCTACGGAACCGTCAGTGGATAGCCTTAAACAAAGGCTGAACAATCACGAAGTGACACCTGGACTGAGTCCAAATGGCCCTTCCCCTGAAAATACCATATACCATTCATGGGTAGACAATTAAATTCGTCATTTTACTTCTTACATTCTCACCCATCTTACTCCCCTGACTACTCCAACTACTACTCTTACACTTATCATTATTATTATGATTACTGGTATTATATGTATTTATAAATGCATATACATATATCAACTTCAAGTTGAATTAAATGTCTGCATTTTACGTTTTGTTTGTTTCTTTTTGTGTTTTAGTCTGAATAACCTACACTAACTGTGTCGGTTATTATTATCTCTTTTCTCCTGACGATGGAACCGAATGACTAACTGGTGAAAGGATCAACTCCATTCACAGTAGCAGCAAAGTCTTAACAAATAGCATAATACAAACAACATATAACTAATCACAGCAGCACTCCTTTTGGAGTCGGCCAGGGCTACGATATTCGAGTGACGGGATGAACTACTCAGAAGTTTGCCGAAGACCAGGGACTTTACCTCTCCATTTACTTTTCGTCCGAAAATTGGAATTTCGCGTTGACTGAAACGCTGCGTTGACGCATAGAAGTACAGTCTTTTCGTATGCTATATATACACATTTAAAAGATAGTGATCAGGAAAACTGATGTAGTACTTCTTTCTATTTGTTCAGAGTATTTCCTTTGGCGAAGTTTCTTATCAACAATTTGCAGTATTCCTATTGGTTTGGTACGAAGCTTGACTTCCTATTCATTTTCATCAACTGTCCCTGAAGCAATAACGACATACACTAACTGCATACACTCAAGCATTTTAACATGAAATTCACAAAGTTTCTGTAGACAAAGCTGTTTAATAATGATTGGTTAAAAAATGAGTCATAAGTGGGACTTCCATACCCTCCAGAGTCACGGAAAATTCCTGAAGCAGCCCAGGATACCTTGGTGATCTGAAATTGCGTAACAGATAGACTAGTTATAGCATGCATCTGCGAGCTACTTTACGACAGAAAGGTAAGACTAACTGCAAGCACTGTTACATTTCAGAAGTATCATCCTTAGTATTATTGTCTCAATGCGCACTGAGGTCACTCGATACCCTGAGCAGTTATGGTCATGTGGTAATGTAAATCACACTGTTATGACATCATTGGCTGGAAAATTTTACCCATGAACTTCACCAAAATGTACATAATCGCCGCAAAATTCAGCAGCTGCTTTCATTCAGGATGCAATTTCTCCAATGTGTCATGAAAGATTTCATTGTTTCGGACAAAACTAAAAAACAAAAGCTCCTCATAATACATCGTGGGTGGCACAGTGGTTAGGACTCTCGCCGACCATGCACATGGTCCGGGGTTCGAGCCCCTGCCGGCGCACAACCGATATCTATGGCCGGCCTGCAAAATTTGGGCTACCGATATCCATGCTGGAAATGTCATACTTCTACTGAAAAATACGGTGTGGCATCAAGCTGTAATCAAAAATAAAAAAATCTCTGGGTCCTTATTTTCTATCAAAAGCCTGAGACTCATAGAATACCTGCTATGGTATCAGGACAGATTAATGTATATCAACCACTGCGTGTAGTCAACTTACAACCTTAAAATAAAAAACACATAAAATATCAAACATTTAAGGCTACTAAAATAAGAAAAGTTATTTCTGTGCATAATTTCTTTAAGTGCATGCCTTTCTTCTTAATAATTCCTCTGGGATATCAAGACACTCTTCACTCTTATGTAATACGAGAAAATATAACTCATTTCAACTACAGAAGCGACAATAAATAGAATAAGGCA
This sequence comes from Trichobilharzia szidati, assembly GCA_944472155.2. Taxonomy (NCBI): domain Eukaryota; kingdom Metazoa; phylum Platyhelminthes; class Trematoda; order Strigeidida; family Schistosomatidae; genus Trichobilharzia; species Trichobilharzia szidati. The sequence continues at coordinate 91,258,971 of OX235272.1, forward strand.
TTTTTCACAAAAACAGATATATAATGACTATATCAGCATGACCATGATAACCCATGCTGTCTGAGAAAGTACATTGCGATAGCCTTTACCCACACCCTGTGCTCAAGGATGACCTGGTTAAAATTCCTCACCAGGGTGCTCCTTCATCATTGTTTTACTTGTTAAGTTTAAGCAGATTCATTTTCGACATATTTTAGTTCAACAAAATATAAGTCAAAAATTGATCACTCTTATTTTGTGTTTATCATGGGAAAGGCTATCCATGAAAAGACTTAATAGTCATCAATCTACATCAAGCACACCCTTGGGCCACGAAACTGTAAACTACCGGATTATTTGAAGTTATCGCTACAGTTAGCGATAACATGTGAAGGTGTGTATTCTATGTTTAGTTTCTTAATGTATGCACCATAATTCTCCGAATTCTATCTGTATCTTTATTTAAATCGTGAATTTATAAGCACATAAAGTGTACTCCGCATTTCTGTACAATAATTGCCATTTATGCATCAAAAGCTGTCGTTGGTTTCCCAGTACCAATAAAAACTGTACCTAACGTAACTATATTTTCGGGTATTCAGCGGGTTTTCCGGGTATTGCAGTGCCTTGGTGGATGAAGTGGAAAAATCGCAAATTAACACGCCAACAGTCCCAACGAAGCGTAGACCGTTTCAAAAATATATATATGGTCCAAATGGTCTGAATAATAATTCTGAATAATTATCGGGAATTATTCAGACTTGCTTTGTGTTTAGTTTCAAGAATTAATTAGACTCTGCATTCGAAAAACTCCAATATATCGTGGAATCAGGCTGCTAAAACTAAATCTTCCATAGTTTGCTTCACCATCACTTCAATCACATCGTTCAACTTAAAAGTAACTTCTATGGTTTCATGTCTCATTCATTATTGTGTTAGAATAATGCTTTCTCTGATGCGAACAGTTGTCTAAACGAAGTGTCTAGAGAAAACATTTTCAGTCCTCAACAGTGTCATCGCTCTACATTGCACCGAAGAGGTAGAAAATAAGGGAACGAGTTTTGAGAGAAAGTGGACTTGACAGATTTTTTGATGACAGCAGCGTTTCCAGTGATCCGGCTGTGCAAGCTGCAGGTTTTTTTGCGCATACGAATCAGTTGTATTTCACTTAAGACGTAATTAATGCTTCCACTGACGAATGCTGCAGTGATAATGGGAATTTCGGTCGTCATGAAGTGGTCAATGTCCAGGCGGCAGATAGCCATGTTGAGTCGGACAGTGGTAATAGTTATTGCTTTCGAAAAATTTATTCTTTCAGATGCCACATTGCCAACGACAGAAGAATGGAGTCTTTCAGATAGGACGAACGAAGCAATCTTGAGGATGGTGGTGACGGAGACAAAGATCACACTCCCGGACGCCAACAAGATACTCGGCATTTCTAGGGAGATGCTTTCCCAGTTGTCAAGTGATGTCAGGGGAGTGTTGCGACAGTCTGGTAAGTGTCCTGCTGGGTTTTTAGTTATAAGTGTTTATTATCACATAGGCCTATAAACTAATCTTATAAGATACGTGGCCTCTTTGTTGAATACAGAAACTTTCAACACTGCCTACTTGCATCTGAATTTTTATGGCCTATCCGCCTTCGAAAGCTCAAATCAACAATTGTGACTAATCTTAGGCAGGATAGTTTATCCAAGAACAAATGACGTCTTCCTGATAGGCATTTACGGTGGGATTAGCAAACCAGTAGATTTCAATGAGTTTACTGGTGAACTATTCGCCGAGTTGCAGGTTTCAAACTGGGATAAACTGTACACAACGTCAAGAGATATGTGTGCTAAGGTTAGGTTGGTTGCAGTTGTTTGCATACAGCTTTAATGCGCTTAGGCAAGTTATCATTTCTTTCGAGGCAGATATCAGTAGAGACATATAATAGTGAGGCTATGTGCAGGTGTGTGCCTTCTGACTGGCAGTAATAAGTAGGGTCTATAGGCTGAAGGTGTTGACGTTCACGGATATTACGACGTATACTGATGCAAGAGTTTACACCCACAACTCCTATAGTATTTGTTCCGCATAGGCCAAAGACGGTGGCACAGTGGTTAGGACTCTCGCCGACCATGCACATGGTCCGGGGTTCGAGCCCCTGCCGGCGCACAACCGATATCTATGGCCGGCCTGCAAAATTTGGGCTACCGATATCCATGCTGGAAATGTCATACTTCTACTGAAAAATACGGTGTGGCATCAAGCTGTAATCAAAAATAAAAAAATCTCTGGGTCCTTATTTTCTATCAAAAGCCTGAGACTCATAGAATACCTGCTATGGTATCAGGACAGATTAATGTATATTAACCACTGCGTGTAGTCAACTTACAACCTCAAAATAAAAAACACATAAAATATCAAACATTTAAGGCTACTAAAATAAGAAAAGTTATTTCTGTGCATAATTTCTTTAAGTGCATGCCTTTCTTCTTAATAATTCCTCTGGGATATCAAGACACTCTTCACTCTTATGTAATACGAGAAAATATAACTCATTTCAACTACAGAAGCGACAATAAATAGAATAAGGCATTTTTCACAAAAACAGATATATAATGACTATATCAGCATGACCATGATAACCCATGCTATCTGAGAAAGTACATTGCGATAGCCTTTACCCACACCCTGTGCTCAAGGGTGACCTGGTTAAAATTCCTCACCAGGGTGCTCCTTCATCATTGTTTTACTTGTTAAGTTTAAGCAGATTCATTTTCGACATATTTTAGTTCAACAAAATATAAGTCAAAAATTGATCACTCTTATTTTGTGTTTATCATGGGAAAGGCTATCCATGAAAAGACTTAATAGTCATCAATCTACATCAAGCACACCCTTGGGCCACGAAACTGTAAACTACCGGATTATTTGAAGTTATCGCTACAGTTAGCGATAACATGTGAAGGTGTGTATTCTATGTTTAGTTTCTTAATGTATGCACCATAATTCTCCGAATTCTATCTGTATCTTTATTTAAATCGTGAATTTATAAGCACATAAAGTGTACTCCGCATTTCTGTACAATAATTGCCATTTATGCATCAAAAGCTGCCGTTGGTTTCCCAGTACCAATAAAAACTGTACCTAACGTAACTATATTTTCGGGTATTCAGCGGGTTTTCCGGGTATTGCAGTGCCTTGGTGGATGAAGTGGAAAAATCGCAAATTAACACGCCAACAGTCCCAACGAAGCGTAGACCGTTTCAAAAATATATATATGGTCCAAATGGTCTGAATAATAATTCTGAATAATTATCGGGAATTATTCAGACTTGCTTTGTGTTTAGTTTCAAGAATTAGTTAGACTCTGAATTCAAAAAACTCCAATATATCGTGGAATCAGGCTGCTAAAACTAAATCTTCCATAGTTTGCCTCACCATCACTTCAATCACATCGTTCAACTTAAAAGTAACTTCTATGGTTTCATGTCTCATTCATTATTGTGTTAGAATAATGCTTTCTCTGATGCGAACAGTTGTCTAAACGAAGTGTCTAGAGAAAACATTTTCAGTCCTCAACAGTGTCATCGCTCTACATTGCACCGAAGAGGTAGAAAATAAGGGAACGAGTTTTGAGAGAAAGTGGACTTGACAGATTTTTTGATGACAGCAGCGTTTCCAGTGATCCGGCTGTGCAAGCTGCAGGTTTTTTTGCGCATACGAATCAGTTGTATTTCACTTAAGACGTAATTAATGCTTCCACTGACGAATGCTGCAGTGATAATGGGAATTTCGGTCGTCATGAAGTGGTCAATGTCCAGGCGGCAGATAGCCATGTTGAGTCGGACAGTGGTAATAGTTATTGCTTTCGAAAAATTTATTCTTTCAGATGCCACATTGCCAACGACAGAAGAATGGAGTCTTTCAGATAGGACGAACGAAGCAATCTTGAGGATGGTGGTGACGGAGACAAAGATCACACTCCCGGACGCCAACAAGATACTCGGCATTTCTAGGGAGATGCTTTCCCAGTTGTCAAGTGATGTCAGGGGAGTGTTGCGACAGTCTGGTAAGTGTCCTGCTGGGTTTTTAGTTATAAGTGTTTATTATCACATAGGCCTATAAACTAATCTTATAAGATACGTGGCCTCTTTGTTGAATACAGAAACTTTCAACACTGCCTACTTGCATCTGAATTTTTATGGCCTATCCGCCTTCGAAAGCTCAAATCAACAATTGTGACTAATCTTAGGCAGGATAGTTTATCCAAGAACAAATGACGTCTTCCTGATAGGCATTTACGGTGGGATTAGCAAACCAGTAGATTTCAATGAGTTTACTGGTGAACTATTCGCCGAGTTGCAGGTTTCAAACTGGGATAAACTGTACACAACGTCAAGAGATATGTGTGCTAAGGTTAGGTTGGTTGCAGTTGTTTGCATACAGCTTTAATGCGCTTAGGCAAGTTATCATTTCTTTCGAGGCAGATATCAGTAGAGACATATAATAGTGAGGCTATGTGCAGGTGTGTGCCTTCTGACTGGCAGTAATAAGTAGGGTTTATAGGCTGAAGGTGTTGACGTTCACGGATATTACGACGTATACTGATGCAAGAGTTTACACCCACAACTCCTATAGTATTTGTTCCGCATAGGCCAAAGACGGTGGCACAGTGGTTAGGACTCTCGCCGACCATGCACATGGTCCGGGGTTCGAGCCCCTGCCGGCGCACAACCGATATCTATGGCCGGCCTGCAAAATTTGGGCTACCGATATCCATGCTGGAAATGTCATACTTCTACTGAAAAATACGGTGTGGCATCAAGCTGTAATCAAAAATAAAAAAATCTCTGGGTCCTTATTTTCTATCAAAAGCCTGAGACTCATAGAATACCTGCTATGGTATCAGGACAGATTAATGTATATTAACCACTGCGTGTAGTCAACTTACAACCTCAAAATAAAAAACACATAAAATATCAAACATTTAAGGCTACTAAAATAAGAAAAGTTATTTCTGTGCATAATTTCTTTAAGTGCATGCCTTTCTTCTTAATAATTCCTCTGGGATATCAAGACACTCTTCACTCTTATGTAATACGAGAAAATATAACTCATTTCAACTACGGAAGCGACAATAAATAGAATAAGGCATTTTTCACAAAAACAGATATATAATGACTATATCAGCATGACCATGATAACCCATGCTATCTGAGAAAGTACATTGCGATAGCCTTTACCCACACCCTGTGCTCAAGGGTGACCTGGTTAAAATTCCTCACCAGGGTGCTCCTTCATCATTGTTTTACTTGTTAAGTTTAAGCAGATTCATTTTCGACATATTTTAGTTCAACAAAATATAAGTCAAAAATTGATCACTCTTATTTTGTGTTTATCATGGGAAAGGCTATCCATGAAAAGACTTAATAGTCATCAATCTACATCAAGCACACCCTTGGACCACGAAACTGTAAACTACCGGATTATTTGAAGTTATCGCTACAGTTAGCGATAACATGTGAAGGTGTGTATTCTATGTTTAGTTTCTTAATGTATGCACCATAATTCTCCGAATTCTATCTGTATCTTTATTTAAATCGTGAATTTATAAGCACATAAAGTGTACTCCGCATTTCTGTACAATAATTGCCATTTATGCATCAAAAGCTGTCGTTGGTTTCCCAGTACCAATAAAAACTGTACCTAACGTAACTATATTTTCGGGTATTCAGCGGGTTTTCCGGGTATTGCAGTGCCTTGGTGGATGAAGTGGAAAAATCGCAAATTAACACGCCAACAGTCCCAACGAAGCGTAGACCGTTTCAAAAATATATATATGGTCCAAATGGTCTGAATAATAATTCTGAATAATTATCGGGAATTATTCAGACTTGCTTTGTGTTTAGTTTCAAGAATTAGTTAGACTCTGAATTCAAAAAACTCCAATATATCGTGGAATCAGGCTGCTAAAACTAAATCTTCCATAGTTTGCTTCACCATCACTTCAATCACATCGTTCAACTTAAAAGTAACTTCTATGGTTTCATGTCTCATTCATTATTGTGTTAGAATAATGCTTTCTCTGATGCGAACAGTTGTCTAAACGAAGTGTCTAGAGAAAACACTTTCAGTCCTCAAAAGTGTCATCGCTCTACATTGCACCGAAGAGGTAGAAAATAAGGGAACGAGTTTTGAGAGAAAGTGGACTTGACAGATTTTTTGATGACAGCAGCGTTTCCAGTGATCCGGCTGTGCAAGCTGCAGGTTTTTTTGCGCATACGAATCAGTTGTATTTCACTTAAGACGTAATTAATGCTTCCACTGACGAATGCTGCAGTGATAATGGGAATTTCGGTCGTCATGAAGTGGTCAATGTCCAGGCGGCAGATAGCCATGTTGAGTCGGACAGTGGTAATAGTTATTGCTTTCGAAAAATTTATTCTTTCAGATGCCACATTGCCAACGACAGAAGAATGGAGTCTTTCAGATAGGACGAACGAAGCAATCTTGAGGATGGTGGTGACGGAGACAAAGATCACACTCCCGGACGCCAACAAGATACTCGGCATTTCTAGGGAGATGCTTTCCCAGTTGTCAAGTGATGTCAGGGGAGTGTTGCGACAGTCTGGTAAGTGTCCTGCTGGGTTTTTAGTTATAAGTGTTTATTATCACATAGGCCTATAAACTAATCTTATAAGATACGTGGCCTCTTTGTTGAATACAGAAACTTTCAACACTGCCTACTTGCATCTGAATTTTTATGGCCTATCCGCCTTCGAAAGCTCAAATCAACAATTGTGACTAATCTTAGGCAGGATAGTTTATCCAAGAACAAATGACGTCTTCCTGATAGGCATTTACGGTGGGATTAGCAAACCAGTAGATTTCAATGAGTTTACTGGTGAACTATTCGCCGAGTTGCAGGTTTCAAACTGGGATAAACTGTACACAACGTCAAGAGATATGTGTGCTAAGGTTAGGTTGGTTGCAGTTGTTTGCATACAGCTTTAATGCGCTTAGGCAAGTTATCATTTCTTTCGAGGCAGATATCAGTAGAGACATATAATAGTGAGGCTATGTGCAGGTGTGTGCCTTCTGACTGGCAGTAATAAGTAGGGTTTATAGGCTGAAGGTGTTGACGTTCACGGATATTACGACGTATACTGATGCAAGAGTTTACACCCACAACTCCTATAGTATTTGTTCCGCATAGGCCAAAGACGGTGGCACAGTGGTTAGGACTCTCGCCGACCATGCACATGGTCCGGGGTTCGAGCCCCTGCCGGCGCACAACCGATATCTATGGCCGGCCTGCAAAATTTGGGCTACCGATATCCATGCTGGAAATGTCATACTTCTACTGAAAAATACGGTGTGGCATCAAGCTGTAATCAAAAATAAAAAAATCTCTGGGTCCTTATTTTCTATCAAAAGCCTGAGACTCATAGAATACCTGCTATGGTATCAGGACAGATTAATGTATATTAACCACTGCGTGTAGTCAACTTACAACCTCAAAATAAAAAACACATAAAATATCAAACATTTAAGGCTACTAAAATAAGAAAAGTTATTTCTGTGCATAATTTCTTTAAGTGCATGCCTTTCTTCTTAATAATTCCTCTGGGATATCAAGACACTCTTCACTCTTATGTAATACGAGAAAATATAACTCATTTCAACTACAGAAGCGACAATAAATAGAATAAGGCATTTTTCACAAAAACAGATATATAATGACTATATCAGCATGACCATGATAACCCATGCTATCTGAGAAAGTACATTGCGATAGCCTTTACCCACACCCTGTGCTCAAGGGTGACCTGGTTAAAATTCCTCACCAGGGTGCTCCTTCATCATTGTTTTACTTGTTAAGTTTAAGCAGATTCATTTTCGACATATTTTAGTTCAACAAAATATAAGTCAAAAATTGATCACTCTTATTTTGTGTTTATCATGGGAAAGGCTATCCATGAAAAGACTTAATAGTCATCAATCTACATCAAGCACACCCTTGGACCACGAAACTGTAAACTACCGGATTATTTGAAGTTATCGCTACAGTTAGCGATAACATGTGAAGGTGTGTATTCTATGTTTAGTTTCTTAATGTATGCACCATAATTCTCCGAATTCTATCTGTATCTTTATTTAAATCGTGAATTTATAAGCACATAAAGTGTACTCCGCATTTCTGTACAATAATTGCCATTTATGCATCAAAAGCTGCCGTTGGTTTCCCAGTACCAATAAAAACTGTACCTAACGTAACTATATTTTCGGGTATTCAGCGGGTTTTCCGGGTATTGCAGTGCCTTGGTGGATGAAGTGGAAAAATCGCAAATTAACACGCCAACAGTCCCAACGAAGCGTAGGCCGTTTCAAAAATATATATATGGTCCAAATGGTCTGAATAATAATTCTGAATAATTATCGGGAATTATTCAGACTTGCTTTGTGTTTAGTTTCAAGAATTAGTTAGACTCTGAATTCAAAAAACTCCAATATATCGTGGAATCAGGCTGCTAAAACTAAATCTTCCATAGTTTGCTTCACCATCACTTCAATCACATCGTTCAACTTAAAAGTAACTTCTATGGTTTCATGTCTCATTCATTATTGTGTTAGAATAATGCTTTCTCTGATGCGAACAGTTGTCTAAACGAAGTGTCTAGAGAAAACACTTTCAGTCCTCAAAAGTGTCATCGCTCTACATTGCACCGAAGAGGTAGAAAATAAGGGAACGAGTTTTGAGAGAAAGTGGACTTGACAGATTTTTTGATGACAGCAGCGTTTCCAGTGATCCGGCTGTGCAAGCTGCAGGTTTTTTTGCGCATACGAATCAGTTGTATTTCACTTAAGACGTAATTAATGCTTCCACTGACGAATGCTGCAGTGATAATGGGAATTTCGGTCGTCATGAAGTGGTCAATGTCCAGGCGGCAGATAGCCATGTTGAGTCGGACAGTGGTAATAGTTATTGCTTTCGAAAAATTTATTCTTTCAGATGCCACATTGCCAACGACAGAAGAATGGAGTCTTTCAGATAGGACGAACGAAGCAATCTTGAGGATGGTGGTGACGGAGACAAAGATCACACTCCCGGACGCCAACAAGATACTCGGCATTTCTAGGGAGATACTTTCCCAGTTGTCAAGTGATGTCAGGGGAGTGTTGCGACAGTCTGGTAAGTGTCCTGCTGGGTTTTTAGTTATAAGTGTTTATTATCACATAGGCCTATAAACTAATCTTATAAGATACGTGGCCTCTTTGTTGAATACAGAAACTTTCAACACTGCCTACTTGCATCTGAATTTTTATGGCCTATCCGCCTTCGAAAGCTCAAATCAACAATTGTGACTAATCTTAGGCAGGATAGTTTATCCAAGAACAAATGACGTCTTCCTGATAGGCATTTACGGTGGGATTAGCAAACCAGTAGATTTCAATGAGTTTACTGGTGAACTATTCGCCGAGTTGCAGGTTTCAAACTGGGATAAACTGTACACAACGTCAAGAGATATGTGTGCTAAGGTTAGGTTGGTTGCAGTTGTTTGCATACAGCTTTAATGCGCTTAGGCAAGTTATCATTTCTTTCGAGGCAGATATCAGTAGAGACATATAATAGTGAGGCTATGTGCAGGTGTGTGCCTTCTGACTGGCAGTAATAAGTAGGGTTTATAGGCTGAAGGTGTTGACGTTCACGGATATTACGACGTATACTGATGCAAGAGTTTACACCCACAACTCCTATAGTATTTGTTCCGCATAGGCCAAAGACGGTGGCACAGTGGTTAGGACTCTCGCCGACCATGCACATGGTCCGGGGTTCGAGCCCCTGCCGGCGCACAACCGATATCTATGGCCGGCCTGCAAAATTTGGGCTACCGATATCCATGCTGGAAATGTCATACTTCTACTGAAAAATACGGTGTGGCATCAAGCTGTAATCAAAAATAAAAAAATCTCTGGGTCCTTATTTTCTATCAAAAGCCTGAGACTCATAGAATACCTGCTATGGTATCAGGACAGATTAATGTATATTAACCACTGCGTGTAGTCAACTTACAACCTTAAATTAAAAAAACACATACATAAAATATCAAACATTTAAGGCTACTAAAATAAGAAAAGTTATTTCTGTGCATAATTTTTTTAAGTGCATGCCTTTCTTCCTTAATAATTCCTCTGGGATATCAAGACACTCTTCACCCTTATGTAATACGAGAAAATATGACTAACTTCAACTACAGAAGCGAAAACAAATAGAATAAGGCATTTTTCACAAAAACAGATATATATATTGCCTATATCGGCATGACCATGATAACCCATGCTATCTAAGAAAGTAAATTGCGACAGCCTTTATCCATACCCTGTGCTCAAGTGTGACCTAGTTAAAATTCCTCACCATGGTGTGCCTTCATCATTGTTTTACTTGTTAAGTTTAAGTAGATTCATTTTCGACATATTTTAGTTCAACAAAATATAAGTAAAAGATTGACCATTCTTATTTTCTGTTTATCATGGGCAAAGCTATCCATGAAAAGACTAAATAGTCATCAATCTACATCAAGCACACCCTTGGACCGCGATACTGTAAATTATCGGATTATTTAAAGATATCGCTACAGTTAGCGATAACATATGAAGGTGTGTATTCTATGTTTAGTTTCTTAATATATGCACCATAATTCTCCAAATTTCATCTGTATCTTTATTTGAATCGTGAATTTATAAGAATATAAAGTGTACCCCGCATTTCTGTACAGTAATTGCCATTTATGCATCAAAAGCTTTCGTTGGTTTCCCAGTATCAATAAAAAATGTACCTAACGTAACTATATTTTCGGGTATTCAGCAGGTTTTCCGGGTATCGCAGTGCCTTGGTGGATGAAGTGGAAAAATCACATATTAACACACCAACAGTCCCAACGAAGCGTAGACCGTTTCAAACATATATATATGGTCCAAATGGTCTGAATAATAATTCTGAATAATTATCGGGAATTATTCAGACTTGCTTTGTGTTTAGTTTCAAGAATTAGTTAGACTCTGAATTCAAAAAACTCCAATATATCGTGGAATCAGGCTGCCAAAACTAAATCTTCCATAGTTTGCTTCACCATCACTTCAATCACATCGTTCAACTTAAAAGTAACTTCTATGGTTTCATGTCTCATTCATTATTGTGTTAGAATAATGCTTTCTCTGATGCGAACAGTTGTCTAAACGAAGTGTCTAGAGAAAACATTTTCAGTCCTCAAAAGTGTCATCGCTCTACATTGCACCGAAGAGGTAGAAAATAAGGGAACGAGTTTTGAGAGAAAGTGGACTTGACAGATTTTTTGATGACAGCAGCGTTTCCAGTGATCCGGCTGTGCAAGCTGCAGGTTTTTTTGCGCATACGAATCAGTTGTATTTCACTTAAGACGTAATTAATGCTTCCACTGACGAATGCTGCAGTGATAATGGGAATTTCGGTCGTCATGAAGTGGTCAATGTCCAGGCGGCAGATAGCCATGTTGAGTCGGACAGTGGTAATAGTTATTGCTTTCGAAAAATTTATTCTTTCAGATGCCACATTGCCAACGACAGAAGAATGGAGTCTTTCAGATAGGACGAACGAAGCAATCTTGAGGATGGTGGTGACGGAGACAAAGATCACACTCCCGGACGCCAACAAGATACTCGGCATTTCTAGGGAGATACTTTCCCAGTTGTCAAGTGATGTCAGGGGAGTGTTGCGACAGTCTGGTAAGTGTCCTGCTGGGTTTTTAGTTATAAGTGTTTATTATCACATAGGCCTATAAACTAATCTTATAAGATACGTGGCCTCTTTGTTGAATACAGAAACTTTCAACACTGCCTACTTGCATCTGAATTTTTATGGCCTATCCGCCTTCGAAAGCTCAAATCAACAATTGTGACTAATCTTAGGCAGGATAGTTTATCCAAGAACAAATGACGTCTTCCTGATAGGCATTTACGGTGGGATTAGCAAACCAGTAGATTTCAATGAGTTTACTGGTGAACTATTCGCCGAGTTGCAGGTTTCAAACTGGGATAAACTGTACACAACGTCAAGAGATATGTGTGCTAAGGTTAGGTTGGTTGCAGTTGTTTGCATACAGCTTTAATGCGCTTAGGCAAGTTATCATTTCTTTCGAGGCAGATATCAGTAGAGACATATAATAGTGAGGCTATGTGCAGGTGTGTGCCTTCTGACTGGCAGTAATAAGTAGGGTTTATAGGCTGAAGGTGTTGACGTTCACGGATATTACGACGTATACTGATGCAAGAGTTTACACCCACAACTCCTATAGTATTTGTTCCGCATAGGCCAAAGACGGTGGCACAGTGGTTAGGACTCTCGCCGACCATGCACATGGTCCGGGGTTCGAGCCCCTGCCGGCGCACAACCGATATCTATGGCCGGCCTGCAAAATTTGGGCTACCGATATCCATGCTGAAAATGTCATACTTCTACTGAAAAATACGGTGTGGCATCAAGCTGTAATCAAAAATAAAAAAATCTCTGGGTCCTTATTTTCTATCAAAAGCCTGAGACTCATAGAATACCTGCTATGGTATCAGGACAGATTAATGTATATCAACCACTGCGTGTAGTCAACTTACAACCTTAAAATAAAAAACACATAAAATATCAAACATTTAAGGCTACTAAAATAAGAAAAGTTATTTCTGTGCATAATTTCTTTAAGTGCATGCCTTTCTTCTTAATAATTCCTCTGGGATATCAAGACACTCTTCACTCTTATGTAATACGAGAAAATATAACTCATTTCAACTACAGAAGCGACAATAAATAGAATAAGGCATTTTTCACAAAAACAGATATATAATGACTATATCAGCATGACCATGATAACCCATGCTATCTGAGAAAGTACATTGCGATAGCCTTTACCCACACCCTGTGCTCAAGGGTGACCTGGTTAAAATTCCTCACCAGGGTGCTCCTTCATCATTGTTTTACTTGTTAAGTTTAAGCAGATTCATTTTCGACATATTTTAGTTCAACAAAATATAAGTCAAAAATTGATCACTCTTATTTTGTGTTTATCATGGGAAAGGCTATCCATGAAAAGACTTAATAGTCATCAATCTACATCAAGCACACCCTTGGACCACGAAACTGTAAACTACCGGATTATTTGAAGTTATCGCTACAGTTAGCGATAACATGTGAAGGTGTGTATTCTATGTTTAGTTTCTTAATGTATGCACCATAATTCTCCGAATTCTATCTGTATCTTTATTTAAATCGTGAATTTATAAGCACATAAAGTGTACTCCGCATTTCTGTACAATAATTGCCATTTATGCATCAAAAGCTGCCGTTGGTTTCCCAGTACCAATAAAAACTGTACCTAACGTAACTATATTTTCGGGTATTCAGCGGGTTTTCCGGGTATTGCAGTGCCTTGGTGGATGAAGTGGAAAAATCGCAAATTAACACGCCAACAGTCCCAACGAAGCGTAGACCGTTTCAAAAATATATATATGGTCCAAATGGTCTGAATAATAATTCTGAATAATTATCGGGAATTATTCAGACTTGCTTTGTGTTTAGTTTCAAGAATTAGTTAGACTCTGAATTCAAAAAACTCCAATATATCGTGGAATCAGGCTGCTAAAACTAAATCTTCCATAGTTTGCTTCACCATCACTTCAATCACATCGTTCAACTTAAAAGTAACTTCTATGGTTTCATGTCTCATTCATTATTGTGTTAGAATAATGCTTTCTCTGATGCGAACAGTTGTCTAAACGAAGTGTCTAGAGAAAACACTTTCAGTCCTCAAAAGTGTCATCGCTCTACATTGCACCGAAGAGGTAGAAAATAAGGGAACGAGTTTTGAGAGAAAGTGGACTTGACAGATTTTTTGATGACAGCAGCGTTTCCAGTGATCCGGCTGTGCAAGCTGCAGGTTTTTTTGCGCATACGAATCAGTTGTATTTCACTTAAGACGTAATTAATGCTTCCACTGACGAATGCTGCAGTGATAATGGGAATTTCGGTCGTCATGAAGTGGTCAATGTCCAGGCGGCAGATAGCCATGTTGAGTCGGACAGTGGTAATAGTTATTGCTTTCGAAAAATTTATTCTTTCAGATGCCACATTGCCAACGACAGAAGAATGGAGTCTTTCAGATAGGACGAACGAAGCAATCTTGAGGATGGTGGTGACGGAGACAAAGATCACACTCCCGGACGCCAACAAGATACTCGGCATTTCTAGGGAGATACTTTCCCAGTTGTCAAGTGATGTCAGGGGAGTGTTGCGACAGTCTGGTAAGTGTCCTGCTAGGTTTTAAGTTATAAGTGTTTATTATCACATAGGCCTATAAACTAATCTTATAAGATACGTGGCCTCTTTGTTGAATACAGAAACTTTCAACACTGCCTACTTGCATCTGAATTTTTATGGCCTATCCGCCTTCGAAAGCTCAAATCAACAATTGTGACTAATCTTAGGCAGGATAGTTTATCCAAGAACAAATGACGTCTTCCTGATAGGCATTTACGGTGGGATTAGCAAACCAGTAGATTTCAATGAGTTTACTGGTGAACTATTCGCCGAGTTGCAGGTTTCAAACTGGGATAAACTGTACACAACGTCAAGAGATATGTGTGCTAAGGTTAGGTTGGTTGCAGTTGTTTGCATACAGCTTTAATGCGCTTAGGCAAGTTATCATTTCTTTCGAGGCAGATATCAGTAGAGACATATAATAGTGAGGCTATGTGCAGGTGTGTGCCTTCTGACTGGCAGTAATAAGTAGGGTTTATAGGCTGAAGGTGTTGACGTTCACGGATATTACGACGTATACTGATGCAAGAGTTTACACCCACAACTCCTATAGTATTTGTTCCGCATAGGCCAAAGACGGTGGCACAGTGGTTAGGACTCTCGCCGACCATGCACATGGTCCGGGGTTCGAGCCCCTGCCGGCGCACAACCGATATCTATGGCCGGCCTGCAAAATTTGGGCTACCGATATCCATGCTGGAAATGTCATACTTCTACTGAAAAATACGGTGTGGCATCAAGCTGTAATCAAAAATAAAAAAATCTCTGGGTCCTTATTTTCTATCAAAAGCCTGAGACTCATAGAATACCTGCTATGGTATCAGGACAGATTAATGTATATTAACCACTGCGTGTAGTCAACTTACAACCTTAAAATAAAAAACACATAAAATATCAAACATTTAAGGCTACTAAAATAAGAAAAGTTATTTCTGTGCATAATTTCTTTAAGTGCATGCCTTTCTTCTTAATAATTCCTCTGGGATATCAAGACACTCTTCACTCTTATGTAATACGAGAAAATATAACTCATTTCAACTACAGAAGCGACAATAAATAGAATAAGGCATTTTTCACAAAAACAGATATATAATGACTATATCAGCATGACCATGATAACCCATGCTGTCTGAGAAAGTACATTGCGATAGCCTTTACCCACACCCTGTGCTCAAGGATGACCTGGTTAAAATTCCTCACCAGGGTGCTCCTTCATCATTGTTTTACTTGTTAAGTTTAAGCAGATTCATTTTCGACATATTTTAGTTCAACAAAATATAAGTCAAAAATTGATCACTCTTATTTTGTGTTTATCATGGGAAAGGCTATCCATGAAAAGACTTAATAGTCATCAATCTACATCAAGCACACCCTTGGACCACGAAACTGTAAACTACCGGATTATTTG
>OX235272.1:91275188-91352019 GCA_944472155.2 Trichobilharzia szidati
AAGTAGTGGTCACATGACACACACAGAAAGACTATCAATCAATAAATTATTCATATTCATAAAAACGTGTATAAATAACATCAATTACACAGTAAAAATTATCCAGAAATGGCAGCTAATAAAGGGTTTGTTTAAGTCAGTATATAATTACTTTCTCTACACTTTCTAGTAATACACCACAACAGAATGTACATGAAGAACAATTATTACAACAAATTGATAAATTACAATTGATCAGTAAACTGATTGCATTTCGTCTATCAAAATCAGAAGAATTTAATAAAAAAACTGATGCAGCTTTGAAAAAAGCTCAACAGTCAAAAGGACAATTAAAACAACAAACTAATGAACTTGTTGATGATATGGAAAGTGTTGTCTTATCGATTGTCACATCGTTGAAATCATTTCAATCAGAGGCTAGAGCAACATTATATAGTTATCAATCACAATTACAAAATTCACAAAAAGAATTACATGAAGCTAAAAATACAATACGTCAATTGAATGAGAAAATTGAACATTTAGAAACATTATTGTTGGAAAATAAACGTTTATTTGAAGTGAATTTACAAGCTATACATATTACATATGTAAATATAATGGAGCATATATTTGAAAAGTTACAAGAATTAATTTTAAGCGATTTAAATTTATTAGAACAAAAAAATGATGCTATTCATGCAGAATATAAAAATGCATTCAAATTATTAGGTTTACAATGTACATTTCATGATATTTAATCTAACAAGTATTCATCTAATTCTAATATATAATATATACACTATTGAAACATTGAGTCATTTAAAAGATAAGTTGATTTAAACAAATGTGATATGAAACTGTAAAAAAAGTGATGATATGACTTCTGGCATAAAGAGGTCTAAACTGTACGGGAAAAAAAAATAAAGTAGTATCTAACTAATAGTGTTCTCTGAGCTGGTTGGTTTAGTTGCGAAGCTTTCGTCGTCCTTCTTGACAACATCTTCAGCGCCATATCTAGCAGAAAGTGAAATGATTTAAATTTCTTCATGAGTGATATAATTGCGTCTCCTGGTAACCATCTTTACATATGTATTGACCATTTTCTATTGACTTGGATTTTAAACTTTCTGGTCACCTGATTTACTTTTTATTAGTTGGTATATTTCGTCTTTATTAACGTGTTTGTTAATTGCATTTTCGCTTGAGTACCAGGCTTCTAGGAATTCTCTGGCACTTTTCGTGTTTCCTCTGTCTAAGATTTTGACATTATCTCAATCAACCATAATTATCTATATGCATTGATACTAAAAAATACATATCGTGTCTTTTCATGGCTGATTTGTGTTCTTGGATTCTGATTCGAAGAGGACGCCCACTTTGACCGATGTAATGCCTGTTATAGTTCATACAATTTATTTTGTAAATGGTATTAATTTTATCTCCTTTTTCTGTTAGATCTTTTGGTTTGCATAATACCGAATTAGGCGATTTTACTGGCTTGCGTGCTATATCTATCCAGTTTATAGTTTGTTATACATTTTCCCTTGGATTCCTTCTTAATGGAACATTAGGCTTCAGCAGTACATCTTTATTGTATTTTGTTCTCTGCCGGCTTTTTACCTGTATCTCTGTAAGTGACTACAATCTCTCACATCCTCCTTATTTGATATCCTCTATGTTACTTTCGGATGCCGAATTCATCAGTTTCTATTCAGATGCAATTCGAAGGCCTGGCCTGTAGTGTCACTCAGCGGTCTCCTCAGTGTACATTCAATCCATCTCCATTACTATCTGAATATTTGTTGGACGATAGGTTCATTGTTGGTTAGCCTTGTGACAAAGCACTTTGCTGCATATCTCCTTAAAGCTGGCCTTCTGATTTCCAGTATGGATGGAAGGCAGTCTTTAATGAAAGTCTGCAACCTATTGGAAAAAAAGAAAAAGGCGTAAACAGCGAAGAAAATTTTCTTTTCGACGATTGATTCATTTTCATGAGCTGTACAATCGTAATTATAATTAACAAAGAAATCTTTAGACCAGTCAGATACTGGTAAATTTTGTCCTCGAAAAATTGTATTACATAATGTAAGGTGTAACATAGAAGGGATGACTAACTGTAAGTTAGAAAAGAGACAGAAGTTGGCATGACGTAATAATGATAATGACTAATCAGTAAGCTCGTGCAGAATGGATAGAAACTAGTGGAAAGGTTATAAAGTGTTTTTATATAAAATGTGTATGAAGAAGCAATGTTATTAATCAACAGGAATAGAGTGGTAATGAAATGTGGATGATGGGAATAATAATGATAATAAAATTATATATATACACACCTATATGGTTGAAGCATTAGCAATTCGGGATCTGAATGTCTGTCAAGAATAATTATCTGTTATGTACGTCAAACGGAATAAAAGGGGACGTGGTTGAAAAGATAAATTAATGAAATTAGAAAACAAAGAACAACAGATTGAGCGGAGAAATATACATTCCTTTTCAATTAGTTCCTCATCATCGGCTCTACACTAATATATAGTCTTTTACATCAAAATTTAGCCAATCAAGTGGTTATTTTAGTAAATCAGTTTTAGGTATGTGGAGATGAAATTAAGAGGTTAAAAGTCATCAAAACAATTGACTAATAGATGTTAGTAACAAGATATCTAAGTTTTGAAGGAGGCGTGAAATTTAATTATGGAATTCAGGAAAAGTTCACTCTTAGACGTCAGCAACAAGTTATTACATAATCAAGAAATTTGTAAAAAGAAAATGTAAAAGAAAACAAAGAGTTATTAAGGGATGAGCCACCAGGGTAATTGAAGTCCAACGACAGGTTCCTTTTAGAGACATAGGTCAAATTTCCGCGAATTTATTACGATAGCTTCAGTAAACTGAAGAGGATTTGAGTTAATTGTCTGTTAATTATTTTGAATGATGCCGGTGCGTCTACTCAGTGTCGTGTGTCCATCAGGTGTTTGGTGACTGAAGAGCCTAAGCTGTCTCTGGCTCTTCCATACACATTCGAAGAATCTGACGTAGTCCCTTCTTTCTGTTCTTCAAATGTAACCACTCCCGCAGATATATCTTAATTGTTATACGCAAGTAGGGGTAACATATGAAGGGTACTGGTCGATCTCAGACGGCATCAACGAAGAGGATGTTCAAATCAGAAAGACTAGTTAGGTTGTAGGCAGCCAATGAGAACCAGAGAAATACAATGAATCACTTTTTATTCTGCACCAATGTTTGCTCTTTCTTTGTTCAAATTTATAAAAGTGAATTCTTGTTTGAGACGGATATTTGTTTGAAATGAGTCCACATTAGTTAGTTGATAGCAGATTACACTGGACTGATTCTGTCACTGAAAAATTGAGGTGAGAATTCTCCAGAATTTCTTTCGGAAACTAAAGTTATGCATATCACAATTTATAATCTGCTTGATATTGTAGTTGACAATCAAGAAATTAAAGCAAAACAGGGGGATTATATAGGCTGATGACTGATATAAGTAGTTGAAAAACACTCACATAAAAAGTTACATTCCTCATAAACTCATATATATTTCATTCTAGAACAGAACAGTCTCAAGACAACTATCATATCTGGAGGTCAGCAATGGACAATGACCTCAAAAGATATAACATCAGTGAAATGAATTTTCATTCTTGAGTAACTCAGCTCCAATTCCCCAGTGTTAGCAACACTGATCATGAATTCCTGTTCGAAGTTCAGTAAATCCACTTCAAGGCCATTAATTGATCACTAGTTTTGGTGTCATTCAAATGTAGGTTGGAAAACTTCTAGACTCCAGGGAAAGGAATATGTTAGTGGTAAATCAGTTATTATTTGAAGAAGCAAGGCTAGAACAATAAAATTAATTTCATACATAAAACCCATTATATCTAAAAGTGTTTTAACAGTTTAACTAATGTTTCGTTTTGCAAGCGTAGGTCAAGCTAGAAACAACTAATAGCTTTAAACTATAAACAGTGAAGAAGATTTGGTGTAAAGTGTATTTTCTTTATCGTATTGCTAACTCCATGACATGTGTTCACAAAGTCCTCAGTGGTCTTCCTTGTAAAAACTCTATTTTCCCTCAGTTATGAGTTCTTAATAGTGAGTGGTTCTCTTCTTACCCAAGTTCCTTGTTAGTTATATTATCTAACCAGCCAACCACACTATTCTTCTGTATCAAATTACGGAGGGGGGGATGTGTTAATGAAATTCTACAGCTGGCTGTTGGAAATGCTTTCGGTGATGCACAGTTCAAGTCTCTTAACTATATAGATGCTCTCACCTAACATTAATGTCAGTAAGAATTCGGATACTGTCCCTTCTGCTGGGTGCTTTGAATCACTATGATTTTCTTATGAGTAATGAGTCTTGATTCCACGATTTTATATGCCTTTGGCATTCATACCTGAGTCACCGTCTGTAGTTGAAACAATGTTGTTCAAGTCAGGTAGGTGAAAGAGACGAATCCGTTCATATTTCTCACTCATAAAAGGCGACTAGTGTTTGATGTTATTGATTGCATATAATCATCATCTCTGTGTTCCACATGCTCACCTGGGGGCGTTCCTGTTTTTGGTGTATCTTCCCACAAAATGTTGGTTTACTCTTCAGTTTATCTCTGAGTTTGTGTGATATTTGAAATACATCACCGTCTAAATTCAGATATTCTAAGGTATCATTGTTAGTAAGCATATTCTTGTCTTTTTATCCCTCACGATCAGCTACATGATTCAGTCCGCTATAATCAGGAAGACCATCAGTGATATTAGGCAACCTTGTCTTGTTCCTCGATTCACTCCAAACGCCTAAGTGAGTTTTCTGTCGTGAATCACCTGTCATGGTGTATCATTGTGTTGCTTTTGAATGAGGTTTATAAAGCTTTTTGCCACTGCGCTGTGGAACGTTGAAGTGGTTTTCAAATTACTTCATGGTCAACACCACTGAAGGCCTTTTCTAGGTTTTTGAAGTCGAAGTACAGAGCAAATCTCTACTCCAGTCTGTGCTCGATGATGATTCATCGTGTTGCAATCTGTCCTTCCTGATTCCAGGCTGTTCTAGGTTTGATTTTGCATCTCTGACATATTTTAGTACCACTAAGATAATATAGATAATATTTGCATGGGATGGATGACACTATAGGCGTAATTCTTTCTTCTCTCACAGTTTTAGAAGGTAACTCTGTTTTCAGTTGGAAAATTTCTTTCCTTTCTTCCACACCTTCAGCGGTAGTGGGAGGAGTGTTTTCACTGAGTTCTCTGGGTGTTCCAATGGGAATCCTATCTGGTCATACTGCTTTCCCGGCCTCCCGTAACTTTTTTGGTCTTCAACGCTTCTGATTTTGTAGGAGAGTTTGTGTTCACTAGTAGTTCTGTGTTTGCTGGCGGTGTTATTTCGAGACGGATTACAGGTAGTGATCAGTTTAGGATTCCTTTGAAGTGATCAGGCCAGTGTTGTCTTTGTCCCATCCCTTTAATAACTGGGCTTTCTTGACTATCATTTAATGGCTTCATCTGTGTTGATCTCTTCCAGGATAGCAACCTAGTTATTTGATATAGTGTTCTAAATTCAATTGTATTTGAAGCTTTTTCTGCTTCAGGTGGCAGTGTGTCGAAAAACGGTATTTTGTCTTCCCTAGTACTCCTCGCTTCTTTATTCAGTGAGCCATGGGTTGTGTTAACATTCTGCTCTAGCTATTCAAATTTTCAATAGTTAACCTTCACACTCACCACCCCTCTCTCCGTTATTAGCTTCCGCATGTCCGTAGTGAGCTATTCATTTTCGTGCCTCCTCTTCTTGCCTAAGATATCTATTAAGGTTCCGTCTCTTGGTACCTCCAGAGAGCTTCAGTGTTCCTGCACGCAGGTTCCCTCAGTCATGTTACGTAATGTCTTCGGCTTTTTCATAAGGATCACAGCGAAGGTTTCATTTGTAGGTTCGACCTTCAGTTACTAAGACAGACTGTAATCGTGGTTTATGTCCAGCTTATTGAAGGCTTCCAAATTGATCTTTAAGGGTTCTTTCGCATTCAATAATAATTTCCTGAGTCGAGAGTTTCTCCTGCTTCCGATTTTACATCCAGTAGGTTGCATCTTCACTTTCTTCATTGTGAGATGAAGAAAATACGTGGGTCAACTGGCGTATCAAAAAAATTCATCATCTGGTGTCATCCATCCTCGAGATGAGAAATATACCCGATTACAGCGTAGAATAAGTTCACTTTTTGTATTTCCAATTTTAAATAGCGATGGGGTTGACTTTTATGGGATGGTGTTTCTGTTAAGTACTTTGTGCACTGAGAGCAGTTTAACTTTAAAAGAAGAGATCTAAATGTCTTGCAGGACTGTTGCATAACCTTAGTTTCGTTGTCATATGTGGCAAAGTTAAACATTAAGCACTGGTAAATATCAACGGACAAATTACCTTGAACGCACCAAAAACATAATAAAGGCTACTTTTGCATATAAAATGCATATATTCATGAAAATAATGAATTAAATGGCATGGAACTGTTACACAGGATACCTTTCTCTGACGTGTGACAAAAATACCTCTCAATTTTGAATTGGAGTATCGACAGAGTAATTTAACCACATTCTATGAGTGTATTTATCTAGGTCTTCTAACCTTAGTCTTTCCTTAATCTTACCATAACTCCAATCGAACGCTAGTGTTTCCCCCACTAAGTTAACCTTACCCTAACTTTTCCTTAGCCTAAACCTTAACATAATCTTTCCCACACCTGACCTGAAACTTATCAGATATCCCATTTAATAACGTAACCCCCCGCTAAGCATATTTTATCCATGATTACATGATTATTTACCAGGTTTCACTAACTCGCTCAATGAGTATTTCAAGGTAGATTGGTGCGGTCACATTCCATTGGTAACTACTGGTGCTTAAAGTTTAACTTGGTCTTATATGCCCTTCATTCCGTGTTGATATGAAGATCTACATTCAGCATGTCAGTTGATTTTATCTTTTTCAAATAATGCCTGTTAAGAGAAATCGGATGGATATTTCGTCTGTTGATTGATATATATATATATATATATATATATATATATATATATATATATATATATATATAATAGCGTATTAATATCATGTACTGGTTGAAATGTTTTTGGGAAAGTGGAAACTTTCACCAACAGTTCGTCTTCTGGCCTTACTGGTGTGCAGGGACACTGTTGTTGTGTTGAGGACTGACGTTGTAATTGTGAATAGTCTGTTAAGTCACATTATCGGTTATAGAAAAAGGTACATTCCACTGTTTGGTTTGAAGGTCATGTAACTATGAGGAGCTTTCGATAGCCATAAGGACTCCAGTAATACGGTGTTTTCGTGCGCATTCTTTTTATACTGTGCTCATTAGGCGGTAGATCACAATCTAGTGTGTCCAACCGAATGTTGACTAGCCAATGCAACCGAGAAAATGTGTCATATTTCCACAGTCCCTGTTCTATTTCGTTGACGTCTTCTACCCTTGCGTTGATAATGGCACGCAAACAAATGAAAACTAAGTGATACGTTGTATACAAACTAGATGAAAAAAGAAGGGAATTTCCGAAACAAATTAAATCTTGGAAAAACAAAATGTCTTCCATGCGTCACCTGAACATTTTTCAGATATCCTCAGTTCAATATTAAAACATTTCTTCAAAGTGAGACTTTAAGAATCCCACATTAACTACGTTGTCACCATTTTGAAACGAAAAATAAGTGCAACTAATACACAGGAAGTTCCAATAATTTCGTACGACAAAATTCTCAATATAACAGTTAAGTCACTGGTAACCCTTGACATATGGTAGAAATAAAATCTATGCCCTTCTCGTGATCATCATGATCGCCGCTGATATCATTCAGTGACGGTGCACAACAATTTGATGAAAAAGTCAGATCATTTATTCCGGTTAATTCTTTCCAAAATATCATCACAAGTCTACAATCATTCCACACTGATGTTTGTCCCTCTACTACTCTTTTGAAATTTTACAATCTTGTTTATCGGACGGCTGTATATAGATCGGTGAAAAATAACTGCTGACTTGTAACTTCTTTTGAGCAACAACTCATCTAGAATGCTTATTATTAACTTTCAACACTTGGTTTGTAGGGATTTCATTTCTCTCACTGTTAGGCGGCGTATGCAAATGCAGATAGGTAGTAACATTTCACATTTTCGAATTACAATTAAATGAAGAATTTCATAAACTTTACACACAAATTCCTTTCTAAAATATTTGAAAACAGAAAGAAGGAACATTAGTGCAGAATAATAACACAGACTCATTTTATTTCAAAGGTTCTTCTCAGCTGCACGTACAACCTGTAAGACAGATTTCATAAAAACGCGTTCAAATACAATTTTTACATACTTTTGTTTCAATACAGAAAAAATCCCCATTTAGACATTTAGAAGGCGAAACGATTGAGCGAAGGCATATTTACTTTTCAATTAGATTCACATCCCTGACTCTACTCTAATATTTTTGGTATTAGACGGTTGGAGGCAATCAGCAAGAAGCCTTTCCGGGACCCAGGTTTCGTGCTAGTTCGCACTCATCATCACGGTGCATCTGCAACCTCGAAGGAACTCATGTCCCTCTTGCGTTTCGAACCCGTGTCACTACTCAGTGACGCAGTCACACACCTTACCACTGACCTATTCAGACTCGCAATTCACCTCCTGTACGACTGTACTCAATATTTTTCATTGAACACACTACTTACTACTCATCAGTGTCCAATCAACAATATCTACTCTGATATACATAGCATACAATACAATACAAAAAATCTTTACCAATATAGTACCACTGATATCTTTCTTCACAATAATTAGTCAGAATCAACATCTCAAGCAGGTAATAAATAACCCAGCAAACTAATACACACACACACAATTAAGGGGTAGAAATGATTACAACAAGTGGGTTGCATAATGCTCACTTTCGGAGAAAATGTAGAGTTATTAAGAAATAAAGAAGTGTTTAGGCTCATTAGCTAACAGTTGGTTTCAGGAACAATGGCTTTCTCTGTGCTGGTGCCATACTGGCTTGCTTTGGTGCTAAATTCAAACTTGAAAATCAAATCCGTAGCAAACTAACTGTATAATGCTTATTCCGAAAACACTGGGCAATTAATATATACATGAAAGCGATAAATAGGTATACACAGTAAGAAAAAGTATAAATATTTATTATATTTACATTATATGATGAATAAGAGATGTGGGAATTTCGTGTCAATGATGAACACGTATGTAGCCGGTTGTCTGATTATGGTTAACAATACAAGCATATGTCTCTACCTATTTTTGAGGAATTAATTATTGACCTTTAGTGTTGAAAAACAGCGAGGAAATTTTCTATATATATCAAAAGAAAAGGTTACCTACGAAGTAGATACTCTTCAAAGAAGTAAATAATATCTTTTGTCTTATTAATAGCCTCAAGTGTTCTCACATCGAAATCAATATACTCTAAATTTTTTGCCTGAGATTTCTTATCATCTTCTAAAATAAATAAGACGGCATTATTTTCCTCTTATAACAACCGGTGAATTACATCAGAAATGTCAAAAAATACTCTGTAGAGACGCGAAAGTTGTAATAACGTCGAGAATTTGTAGCCTAAGTAGATGCATTTTATATGAGCTCAACAGTTTCTAATATGAAGCCAAACTGTATGAAGAGACTCTGTATAACATCCATCAAGTTATCGTACAAAAGACCGACGAATACAGAAAAACCATTCTTATACCACTAGGTCAAACATACAAAGGAAGAAAACACAAAAGTTATTGGCAAAAGATGACAACTTATTCAGGGAGGGTAATCCGTAATGGCAGCACATCCTACTCAAACATTGGACAGTTGAATCAAAAGTGTCTTCATATCGTCACCCTCCGAGAGATTCTTAAACACAGGCAAACTTACCATCGCGTCAAGCACTTGCCATATAATATTAGCTCACTGATGGCTAGTGAATGGATTTTCCGAAGAGCTGCAATGGAAAGTCGTGACCAGTAAGATCTACAACTCTATTAAGTGCAACTTTTCTGAATTCATAATCTGCAATGCTGAGTGTGAATCAATGCTTAGTAGGACTGTTAGCCGTTAAACTATTCATCTGCAATATGTACAAGGTGGTAGCGCTCAATATTTGTGAATAACATTGCATGCCAATACCATTTTCAATGAGCATTCGCCATGGTCACATATTAACACTCATTAAATCAATCTCTCACCTGAGTTTCGGCCAAAACAAGAGATTGCAAACTACTTTTTTTAATAAGCTGCATTCACATATATATCACTCAGATAACAAAAAACTTACCTTGAACTCTACTGTAATTAATCCGATTTCTTTTAAGTCATCAACACATCAGCAAGGAACTCGGATTCTTCTTGATTCATGAATCAGATTTCGAATAGATTTCAGTAGTATATTCGGGCTCTACAACAAAAACAGGAAATCGGGGAATAATAATTAGTAAAATAAACATTGTAACACTTTCAGACGCTTATGATTCTGGAATATACGAAGCCCGTAAAACAGCTCCGCTCTTCAATTCTGATCACTGTTCTGTACAAGTTTTGCCCAAAATTTTCGAAAGGTTACACAATAAAGCCCTCTCAAACTTGTCCAAGGAAGTTGTTCACAGATGTTACTCAAATGAAAACGTACATCATCTTACAAACATGCTCAGTGACACAAGATGGGATCTGTTTAATGATGATTCACTTGACGACACTATCTCTAATATTACATCTTATCTGGAATTCTGTTTTGAAATCTGCTGTCCAAAAGAAACGCTATTCGTCAAATATGACCGTTCTTCGTCCCCTAAACTTAAAAAGCCTCGTAGACAGAAGAAAAACTATATAAAATGAAAGATAAAACTGGTGTAAAGAGAATTAACTTTTTAATCAAGTCTGAAATGCAGAGGTTGAATGTAATATACAACCAGAAATTCATATCCTGCAAAAATGCTTCCAATATGTGGAAACTATTTAAGGAAATCACTGGTCGTAAGCAAATAAACAATATTCCGTATTCTTTCGGTGTCTGTACTCTTAATAAATCTTTTATTTATTCTCCCTCAAATGCCATGCTTCCCAACATCGCTAGTGTTAATAATAGCCCCTTTCCAGGTTTCAACACAAATGATTTTCAAAAGTGCCTCAAGTCTCTGAGCCCTTCACAGAGATTACTTCCAGATTATGTACCTAGTATTTTTTTAATGTTCTGATATTCCGTCTCACTGATCTATTGAAGAAATTTTTTTTCCAATAATATTGTGCCTGCCGTCTGGGAGGACATTAAGGTTGTAAACATACCTAAATCATCTACTGGAGCATGTGTCAAATTTAGACCCATTGCTATTACCTCTCCTTTTTTGAAAACTATGGAGAAATTACTTTTATTTAGTCTTGTACCTTCGCTTAAATCCTTTAATGACCCTTAACAATACCTATAAGCACAGTTGAAGCAATTTAGATGCAGCTGCCGTCTTATATCATAACATTGCTTCCAGTCTAGACAAGGGGCTAAATTTGTTCGTTGTGCCTTCCTAGACTATACATCTGCTTTTGACTCGGCCCCCAGGGACATCTCATCAAATAAACTGCAAGTCAAACAGAATGTTGGGCTGTTAACTGGTTACATTCCTATTTCTCAGAAAGAAAGCAGTACACAGTGTATAAAGGGAAGTCTTCCACTTCATTGCCTACCGAAGCTGGTGTCCTTCAAGGCGCTATCCTTTTTTCTTCTCTTTTTCTGCTATTCTAACATGACTTGCCTCACTCTGATGAAATAAACTTTGTGAAGTACGCTGATGATTTAACAGTTTCATTGGCTGTTAACTCCCAGCTAGATTGTGTCTTAGCGATCTCCAGTAAAATATTCCGCCTGACATTTTACATTATGAAGTTAAGGCACTCAGGTATAACTCAACCCCTCCTCTTACAGTTCATAAACTCTTGCATCCTACCTATTCTTCTTTATTGTTCACACTTATTCTTTCCTGGTTAGCTTAAAAAGGAGTATGTCACAATTCGTAGAATGCTGAAGACTGTCAGTAGGGTGAGTGGTGTCCCAATAGATCACATAGTTAACGTCGTTGTCAATAGGCTCTTGACTTCGTGCATAAATTTGCTAAAGGGATTTTGTCTGAATTGGAGCATCCACTTTACCCTCAGCTTTCACCTTGCAACTCCTCAGGTAGAACAAGAAGTAACCTCAAAAAACTGTAAGCTCGCACGTCTAAGTATAAAAATACTATGATACCATACTGGCCACGTATTTTATGTGATGAAAATAGTGTCAGGTAAGAATTAACCAACTAACCTTTTTTCATCTAGTAAATAAACAATTTCCTCCATCCGGACTTATGTGTTCGAAGGGAAGCAGTTATCAGTCTTCTTCACTTGAAATGTTAATTCCATGTCTTCGCTCTTATTCCCTGTCATTTAATTACGCAACCTCTGGCTGGCTTTAACCTCTTACTCTTCGCTATGATGTAATTTTTTTGCCTCTTGTGATTTGAATTGAATTCACCACATTGTTACTCATTTTATTAGTTACTCATCATCTTACTCACCTATCTTTATTACGCAACTGCTTTTCCATTATATGCAAACACTCCTTCCTAACAAGCTTATCAGAGTGCATTTAAGATGTTCTACCTTGTTAGGATTCAGCAGAAAATCCTTATAACAAGATGGAGAAAAAGCCAACATATCAGCGCAAGATAAGGGTCTCAACGAAGTATAAGATACAAGACGTCTCTACATTCTAATAATGAGTGTAGAGAGATACACAATACATTCCTAATTGACAGAGTGGAGGCACTGTTAGAGAGGAATAGCAACCCTAAAGCTAGTTGAGAATATTGACAATAAGTGAAGATGTAACTTCACTCTCTGCTCACAGAGTTCTGTGTCGAGCTTTCGGACGCTGACATACTTCTCACGGATGCCTCTCCCTAACAGATAACTTCAGGAAACATTGCTCTCTAAGGAACTAGAAATAGCCCAGATATCAAAAGTACAACGAATATTGGTCTGTAATACTTATTGTGCCCTAGCAACTCACAATTAGTCAACAGAAGATTGGTACGTAAAAGGCTTGTGGAAAAAAATCAGAGTAATTTTCACAAGCTGCTTTAACAAGTGCATTTCATGAAGTTCACAAAGCATGATGCCAACCAGCATGATACTTTACTTCAATAACTCACCATCATCATCAGTGTCACTGTCCTTAAACATTTTGAGAAAAACACTGAATATATTTCACCCCATCAGTAAATGCTTTTTCTATTTCTTACACCTTCGTCACCCAGAAGTGATTGGAAAGCTTCACGGAGTCTTTTAGTCAGCTTACACTTGGACATTTTTCGCTGCACATCGTGTCTGGAGTCGATGAAAACCAGTCGCCTTGTAAGGACCTACTCAGATAGGAAAACGATGACCCTTCAATTTCTAAAATCCCCGCAAGTCGACGAGGATTAGTTAGAAAATCCACTGACGACGCTATGGCGGATTTTGTAATCTCATTATGTTGGTTAGGTATGCTCAGGTGAATAACAACCTATCTTTCTTTTATGGGTGGTGTCTCAGCGTTATACAAAATACATGCATACAGAAACGTAACAAATGAGACAGTTGGTGGCTGACTTCAAAATAGACGATGCCTTCTTAAAATAGCTGTGGTTACAACGATTACCACAGGCGATTCAGACCATTTTAGCTACAATCAACCATTCCTCCTTATCTGAACTAGCTGAAGCAGCCGATAGAGTAGTAGAGACTACTACATCCAACCCGAACATTTCGTCTGCCGTTACCGCTAGTCCCACGCAGACTAAGAACTCCTCTGCCGAAGGGTCATCAAACGCAGATGTGGTGGCCCACATAGCTAAGCTATATGAGGAGATATGTAAGTTAAGACTCGATATGAGACCTAGAGGTCGTTCAAATAGCCGCACCAGCTCGACTCGTGGTAGATCTTCTTCACGAGCTGGCAGCAGGCGTCGTAGGTCTCAAAATACCCAACCTGGAGTGTGCTGGTATCACCGGCGTTATGGTGACAAGGCCCAAAAGTGTACTCGCCCGTGCACCTTCGATGTCCAGCAATCGGGAAACCAGTAAGCCAGCACGTATTGGCGACTAACGTCACTGGCGAACCACTTCCATGTCGCCTCTTCTATGTTACTGACCGTGACACTGGGTCACGCTTCCTGGTTGACACTGGGGCGAAAGTTAGCGTGATTCCACCAACATCAGAAGAGCGCCAGAAGCCACTTTCCTTACAGCTTCGTGCCGCAAACGGTTCGCCAATCACAACGTACGGTAAAAGGTTCCTAGATCTTAACATAGGCTTACGTAGGTCATTATTGGCATGGATCTCTTGCAACACTATCAGCTACTGGTAGATACTGGCAAACACAAATTGATCGATTCAGTTACAAACCTTTCGATCTCCGGTGTTGTGACGTACACACCTGCATTAAGCCCAGTATATTCAACCCCTGCCTCTAACGGCCCTTACGTTGATGTTCTCCAGTCCTTTGCCAACCTGTTCAAACCGGTTTCCAAACTTCCTTGTATGACTTCTACCGTCACTCATCATATCGTGACCACTGGTCCACCGGTATTCGCAAAGCCACGGCGATTGTACCCAGAAAAACTACAAGCCGTGAAGGCTGAATTCAAACATATGTTAGACATGGGGATAATCCGTCCTTCCAGCAGCCCGTGGTCTTCCCCTTTACATGTGGTGCCAAAGAATAACGGGATAGACTGAAGGCCTTGTGGTGACTACCGCAGGCTTAATGCACAGACCGTGCCAGATTGCTACCCCGTACCACATATACATGACCTTACGTCGTCACTAAAAGGTGCCACGGTATTCAGCAAACTGGACCTAACAAGAGCCTATCATCAGATTCCAGTTCATTCAGACGATATTCCTAAAACGGCAGTGATCACCCCTTTTGGTCTTTTCGAATTCCTTCGAATGCCGTTCGGTCTCCGCAACGCCGCACAAACATTCCAGCGATTTATTCACCATGTTTTGCGCAGATTGGATTGCGCATATGCTTATCTCGACGATATTCTCGTGGCTAGCCCAGATGAAGCTACCCACCGTACGCATTTACGGATGGTTTTTGAGCGGTTAACAACCCATGGTTTGACACTTAGCATGTCTAAATGCCAGATTGGCGTTCCTTCATTGACCCTCCTGGGACATGTCATTAATGAACAGGGAATTCGCCCGCTAGCTGAGAAGGTGCAGGCAATACGCGACTTCCCGGAACCTACGTCAACAAAATCTTTGCGCACATTTCTAAGCATGGTGAGTTATTACCGACGGTTTGTTCCTCAATGTGCACATATTTTACAGGCACTCACAGACCTACTAAAGGGTAGGAACAAAACGTTCAGCATGACACCAGAGGCTCGAGAAGCCTTCCAGAATATTAAGTCGGCAATTGCAGACGCCACCATGTTAGTTCACCTAGACGTCCATCTTCCGCTTAGCATCTCAGTTGATGCATCTAACACAGCCAATGGAGCTGTTCTACAGCAACAGGTACATACCTCATGGATACCAGTCGCCTTTTTCTCTCGGAAGTTGTACGCCGCTGAAGCGAGGTATAGCACCTTTGGCAGAGAACTCCTCGCCATATACGCGGCTATCAAACATTTTCGCCACTTTGTCGAAGGTCGGAAATTCACAGTATTTACCGATCACAAGCCCCTGACGTATGCCCTCCACACTACTATAGATAGATATTCTCCACGCGAATTGCGCCACTTGGACTATATCTCACAATTCACTTCGGACATTCGACATATTTCGGGGGTTGACAATGCTGTGGCGGACGCCTTGTCTAGGATATGTACCATGTCGGCGCCGCCAACCATTGACCTGAAATAAATGGCACAACGTCAGCTTACAGAATTAGATCTCGATAAGCTCTCGTTAGATACCTCCTTACATATCAAGCGTATACCGCTTCTTAATAGCGAGGGTACCATCTGCGATCTGTCCACCGGTACCTCGAGACCCATCGTTCCACCTTCATTGCGCCGTACGGTATTCGATAGCCTCCACAACCTTTCCCACCCAGGTATCCGGGCAACAGACAAACTAGTGTCAGCTACATTTGTCTGGCCTGGTATAAAGCGCGACGTGCGTATCTGGGCACATGCCTGTGTGCCGTGTCAACGAGCTTAAGTCCACAAACACAACATCACTCCAGTGGGTTCTCTCTCCACACCCGATGCTCGCTTTAGTCACATACATCTAGATATAGTGGGTCCTCTACCACCATCAAATGGCCACTGTTACTTGTAGACATGTGTCGACCGGTTCACTCGTTGGCCAGAAGCTATTCCCATCTCCGATACGACCGCAGAAACCATTTGTCGAGTGTTCATGGAGCGCTGGGTAGCTCAATTCGGATGCCCATCTTCGGTGACTACAGACCGTGGACAGCAGTTTGAATCAACCCACTTCAAGAAGCTCTTAGAGCTGCTGGGGTGCAAACGCATCCGAACAACCGCGTACCATCCAGCAGCAAATGGACTTGTCGAGCGTTTTCACCGCCAACCGAAAGCTTCGTTAATGGCTACCGAGAATACTAAGTGGACCGAGTCCCTTCCCCTAGTGCTACTTAGCATCCGTTCCACGCTCAAAGCAGACTTACAGTGCACCTCCGCAGAGTTGGTGTTTGGTACCACCCTTCGTCTAAAGGGTGAAATTATCTCACCTGAAAGTGGTGAGCCAAGTGCTACGAATGTACACTGTTATGCTCAGAACCTCAAACGCCTTATGCAGCGCCTGCAACCAACTCCCACACGCACACAAAACAAGAGAGTGCAAGTAGATGCTAGACTCGATGACTGTACACACGTTTTTGTGCGTTGCGACGCCGTTCGTAGACCGTTACAACCCCCTTATGATGGACCATTCAAGGTCGTTAGTAGGAAAGAAAAATTTTCTGTTATTGGTCAACTTGGCCGTCAAGACACCGTAAGTGTCGACAGACTTAAAGCGGCCTACATCGAAGAATCTGTACCCCTCACGCCTACACAACCAGCAACTACGCCTGCACCCACACCCCAGCCAAGTTCGATTGTCGAAAATCCTACTAAACCTAGCAGTTCTCCGGATGCGACAAGTAAAGCACCGGTTACACGCGCTGGTCGGCGTGTACACTGGCCTAAGCGATACTGTAAATTTGTTAACTAAAAGCTTTTAATTACAAGAGTAGCTCATACCCTCATGTCTTTTCTCAGGTTACATTCATTTTTCATGATATTTACTCTTTTGGGTTTCGTTTATGGGCAGTAGCCACTTTTTCAGTTACTAATCCTGTTAGATTTCTTTCTCGTTACAGAGTGTTCTAACATTTTATTTTTGGCGTTGCACTCGAACCGCTAGCTAGACTAGTCCACTCCATTGTCGTATGGTGGCTCCCAACACCTGTGGAATTACAAACCAAACGAACAAAAATATAGACCAGATAAAAAATAATAAAATAAATAAAAAATATAATAAAATGTAAAAACAAAGACTTTCACTGTATAGTTAAACGGACCGTTAAATATTTTTGCATATAAATACGTCACTTCTATGCTGTACATTTTAATCCGCCCAATCTATTTTCACAGATTTTACTATTTTCATTCGGGTTATGCCATGATGAAACTTATTTATTTTGTGACCCATACTTGTAATTACTTTGCATCACTTTAATTATACAGCTCGCTACATTTTTTTAACAAATGGTGATTGTACCTATTGGTTATACACACACTTCTCTGTACCTTGCATAAGTTTTCACAGCGCTAGCAATTTCCCTTGTTTTATTTCAATTTGGCGTACCACTCCCATGTTACACTAGTTTCCTTGCATTTATTCCGCTTCAGTTCTTGTTAACACCTTATGCTGATTTTTAAATCTTAACCTCTTCTTCTATTCTTTTCTGCTGCTTTTACTTTATTCCTCCTAATACGCTGGTATATTGACTGCCTTTGGTGTTACTACTAGCTTTGGTTGATGAGGAAGGATGGAGCACAAGTCTAAGGGGAAACTTAGACATAATGAGTCACCTTCCCGTTATAACAACCTGGGGTAACGGAGGTAAACCATCAGACCTCCACATAATGCAGCCCGTAATAGTATGTCGTAAAAAAATACTAAATAAACGGATATATAAAAAAAAGATAAGTAAAAATAAATGATGTTAAAAAAAACAGACAACTCAGAAGCTCGAAATCGCACCAAGACACCAGCATTATTCATTCTTATATTCCATCTTACGCCATTGATCATGTACATGGTGCCTATAAATTGTCTTTATTTTTTTCCTTCATTCTTTCCTTTCACAATATATATATTTAAAAAAACTATTTTATTACTATCTTCACACCTTCTTGTTCATTCACTGTTATTGTACACAACCTTGCTACTTTTATATATCGAAGCTTGCTGTTTTCCCATCAACCCTCTAAGGGGGGGATAACCTGCAGTGTACATTGTAACTTCGAACTTTTGTTTGAACGAACTCACCATGACCTTTAACCCCACTTCCACTTTGTATTCGTGAACCTCCTGTACGGTTTCGGTTTCGCTCTCTCGCTGTGCTTTCACCTAGCACACTCTCCGAGCTTACCACCGTCTCACCTGCAGATAAGTGTATACCTCTTATTTCTTATCAAATTCCATATCTCTTTTGTGTAAATATAATTCTGTTCCAGTCACACTTGCCATCTCTAGTCTTTTAACCTTGATTCCGTTCGTTAGTACTTGATATGATTATGAGCAATAGTTTGTGCTCGAAACGTCATCAGTTAATATAACTGTAGTACACTGTGTGATTTATCTAAATAAAATATTATCCATTATGGAATTATACTCTATAACAGTGCCCAAGTTTTATACTTATATCAATAGTACTTGCACGTTAGGCAGAGTACGATTAAGGCCATAAGCGGTGAAGAAGTTTTGTAAGAGTGGTTATTGTTAGGTCAAAGTTAATCCCAAGTCCAACTCTTACAAACTTGTGACTTTATACAATTATGCGTTTGGGCTTAAACATCTACCTTCTGGATTATTCCAGTCTAATGCTCAGTCACCTGGATTAGAGAGATTAGTCTAGGGTGATCCTGTGTAGTTCCTTGCAATGAACACATGTAGAGTACTGCCTAGAGCAAGTTCATTAACATAACAAATATGCGAATAAAAATCCAAGTCAATGAGAGTACAATGCAACAATATGTTATAAAAATGCAGTAATGAATTATATTAATTAATAGGTTACTTGGATATGTTGTTAAAGTCCACTGCTACAAATTATTCATATAATCCACAGAAGCGTCGACTGTTGGGATCGTGTCTACTGATAGAAGCTGTGTTCCGGTTGTAGGCTCGTCTTCGGATAAGGATGATAGATTCCTGCAATAAATCCAAAGTATACAACAAGGTTTGAGTGCAGTGAGTAGACAGAAATGGTCAGAGAGAAGGCGAAGCTACCAACAGTATATTGTATTTTAAATTGCACTCGGAAGCTATATGTATTTAAACATAAATCGTTTTAAACAAGAGTCATGTACAATGTCTCCAATTTCAACATCTAACCAAAAAGTATATATATTTCCTATCTATGCAGAACACACCAGTTGTACAGGCATGGATAAGTATTATTTGAATTAGATGATTTTGATTTATGGTGAAATTACATGTTTGCTGTCCTCTCTGACATTAGTTCGTGAGCACATTCTGATAGCTAGTCGTTCAACGGAGCACATTAAGAAATATAGTCTTCGCATTAACAAAAAACCCAAGTACGTGTCGGATAAATTACAAATATTTGGGAAAAAATAAAGCTTGAAGTCAATTCCTCCATATAACTTTGTTGTGTGCGTCATCGTATCTTGTTCTTGTTTTATGTTGAAATTGGGTATTAATTTAAAATGAGTGATTTATTTTTATGATTTTGACATCATTTTTTGCAAGTAATACCAGATGTGAATTCTACTGAATGCAGATTAATACTGGTCATTGTCAAGCAGATTTGTTTTACTGCACTCAAGTCACCCAGAGCCCGCCATTTGTCACTACATGGTTGCTTCGTACGAGGGCAGCCTGTAGACGGCCGTAGGTCATTTGATCAGCTGATGTCGACTGGCTTTATTTATTTAAAAAACTTCAAAATTAGGTGATTTTTCGTTGTTTTACACACTTTTACACTTATATTGCTGCTAAAAGTTGATGTAATAAGGCGTTTTTAGCATAAACAGGAAACGATGGTGTCCTTATCCGGCCGTAATTTACGGCCAGTTTACAAATTGTTGAATTACATACTTTTCCGTTTGACAAATGTTGAATTACTTGAAGAGACATATTATAACGACTTTTGGTGAATTTTTTGCAGTTTAAAGGATGTGTCACGGTGGTAATCAACATCATCCTTACTCCTGAAGCTATTATCTGTCCTGAGACAGCTGTGAACATCACTGAATACCATGCGCCGGCTAACATGGTTTCCAGTAACGCAACATCTGTCACACCCTTTCCTACTGTTGTGACTTGCTGTAAAAGTGACATCAGATCTAGCAGGCTTATCGCAGATGACATTGTTAAGCCGAAAACCGATGTGCCTATCATTGATTTGCAGACCATGTGCATATAAATGCTCCATGTCAGTTACAACTGGCATTAAAAACTTATTGAAGTCGGACGGTTTATGAAAACCACCATAAACTCCAACAAGGAATATATCACTGAGAAACGGTTTCACCAGTCTACCCAATATCGGCCAAACTTGCTGTGTACCATTGTTAAACAGTGACAATCCATCAACATTCAGCTGCAGACTCACGCAATCAAAAGATGCAAACTGACACCAAGAACTCACTATAGGCAGAAGTATACTTTGCAAAGCAATATGATAGTACACTCCACTACCAATAACAGTTGAGGGGCATGACTGGCTAGTTTTGAGAAGGTGTCTTATATTTGTTGGTAAATTTGGAAGATGCCGTTTGAACAGTCGCATTATCTTCACACCATCAACAGTGGAAGTTTTAGTGGTCAGCGTAACCTTTAAGGCTGTTGCCCTAAGTTCTGCCTTTGAATTGCGTTCTTTGGTATTATTGGAACATTTCTCATGGGAAGACGGAGCACCCGCGGCGTCACCTTATCAATCATCACACGAAATGCTAAGAAACCCACTTGATAAAGTGATTTGCATGTATCTTTGCACGTCCACGACGCTACAAGGAGTTTCATTTTTCAAACATTCACCAGCCTCCTCGCTGAAATCGGGAAATATTATCTGGGAGACGTCACCAAGCAACTCCTTCTTCAATCTTTTAGTTCTTCTATAAAATGTGGATCGGTGACATGTCTCTCTTTCGAAGAAAACTGAAGCACACGGCTATATTAAAAGGAATAGAGTACTTCTAAGACGTCTACGGGGATTCACATTACTAACACTTGGTACCAATTCACTTTCAGTATCCATTTTATTAGCTTAAAAGACGTTACACTATAAACACACAACTTACCAGGTTAGGAGTGCACTAGAATGAGTTTGAAATCGCGGTTTCCGAAATTAAACTTCAAATAAACAAACGTGTTATAATGACTTAAATGAAATAGACGAACTTTGTCTTAATGCTACTTCCCAATGATAAAATGCTAATTGCATAATATTCACACTGAAATCTGCTTCACCTAATGCATTTCAGATGTAATTACATACCTGGATATGTTTTCGCTACAAAAAAGAAATCCCACCATTCTCCCCATTTTTTTCCCATATTTCCCACGTTTTCCCACTTTGCCCATGTCAGTTTTGAAAATAGCCCACGTTTTCCCACTTTGCCCATGTCAGTTTTGAAAATAGCCCACGTTTTCCCACTTTGCCCATGTCATTTTTGAAAATAGCCCACTTTTTCCCACTTTACCCATGTTACAAACGAAAAAGTGCCCACGTTTTTACCCACATATCCCAGGTCCAAAAAAAATAACCGACTGGGTGGTTTTGTTGATTATTTGATTTACTTTGTTGTTTACTTTTGCTAATGCTGTCAAAGCCCCTGTACATGTATTTCATTAAAGTAAATTTACAGAAATACTTAGAAATTATATACGCATAGTATTTACTTATTTTATGGCATATACTTGATGTTTACAGGTAGATGCAATATCCATTTTCCTTCTTGAAAAATATTGACTGATGTAATTGTATACAATTAAACTGATTATTTCATCATTTTAAACATGTTAAGTAGTTATTTATTGCATTTACAGTGGTAACAATGTCTACATCTTTAGAATTCTTTTGTTCCTTTTCAGATAATGTCTACTTTCGAGAATTTCATGGATTTTGGGGATAAAGAAAAAGATATCTGCAGTGTTGTTGATTTCGTATTACATGTTTATTCATTAATAAATGTATTCTTCTTTATTCGTTTGTATATTCTACTTGATAAGACTGATTTCTAGCCCTTGCGTAAGTTGTGAGCTACGGAGTATATGACGTGATCCTAAAAATGCTAGGTAAAATTAGATATTTGTATAGGCTTATTGATAAAAAGACTATGTCGTGCCATAATGAAGTTACTGCGTCCACTTGTAAAAGAAAACATTGAGGTTATAAGCGCTTAGTTATATATCGTCTTAGTAGGAACCTATTAATTGACTTCAGATTCATAGTCAAACAAGGTTAAAAGTAAATCTACCTGAGATAGTGAGCTTGCGATTTCTACTTATCGTAATAAACCAAGATGGGAATAATGTACCTATACTGTTAGATTTATAACTCAGTGCAACTGTGGTTATCGTAATAATTAAAAGCAGAATGCCTACTATTGAAATACAATTATACTTCATTAGAATACCTACGGTTCGCAGCTACAGGAGACGGTACGTTGCTGTCTGTTCATGTAATCGCGTAAACAACAGTTTCCCAGGCGCCGCATTTACTCCTAAAAGTTTGACCTTAATTCCTAACTTAGCGCGTGTTACTAACGCCACTGGAACACTATCGCGTTACAACAGAAGGAACACAGATTCATTAAAAAAGTGTTTATTAAACAAAAATTAGATTTGAGATGTACAGATGATTCAGATAAGTAGTCCTCCGTCACTGTCAGTAGGTTGCATCTGCGTACCAGTACATATATGTTTCTCCATAAGCCTGAAAAGGTTTAAGAAAAGCATTATTAACTTAGGTGGTACATGCATGATCTGAATAAAAAATGTTTCTTCATAAGCATTTACAAGTAATCACTTCACAAACAATATATATAAGTAGCTAAGTAGTTTTCACTAAACTCAAGGGACTTTGCAATTTATCGTCGGTCGATATCTGGTAGGTCCCTCGAAGCATCATGAAACGAAAAATTATTTAACGACAAGTTATGCAATAGTTTCCGAAGCTTGAACAAAGATTTTAACAAAAGTGACAACAGCTTTATGACAAATAATACGAGTTCTGACAGCATTAATAATAATGACGTTCATGTTCATAGTGACTATAAAAACAATAATAGGTATTATTATTGCAACGAATTCATCATTAACTTAGATAGACAACTACTTATTATACAATCATATCAATTAAATGTTTCACTTAATCTTATGAAGCAGGTGTTTACTTACTTTCACAGTATTCCCGCAATACTGATGTGGTCAACTAGCTTATTCCAAATGAACTCAAGATTAATCCTGAAAGGGAATGCAGACCCAGTTTCTTTCAACTAAAAACATGTAGCCTACATGTATTACACTGCTTGCTGAGACATTTGATACCTGCTTTCCGATCTTCGTGACAGGGAAACAGTATATGTAAGTTTACCTACATATACTGTTTTGATCTTGATATGGGATGAATTCAGCAAATAAATCCTCTGGTTTATCAAATCTATCATGAGCTGTACTAGTATGTGCTGTCAATTATGCACCTGACTTGATAAAACGCTCCTGGCAATTGCGAACTTAACCAAGCAGTTAAATGATGTTTGAAATTACCGCAGGTCGAAAGACAAACTGGCCAATCACAAGCGAGCAAATCACTTGTTTATCTCACCGGCGGGCACTCAAAATTACGGCCGTCGACAGGCCGTACGAGGGCAATGGATGGGGGCACACACGGGGTGTCATTATGTGTTATCGCCGTGTTGTGTTTGGGTTAATCTACGTTGTTTTCAGGTGTTTTTTCAACTGAGATGTATTAGAAATACCATATTTAAACGAAAAAACTTAGAAAAATGGTGGAAAGTAGACGTTTTCCAGCGTTTTGAGTGAACACGTATTTTTCATCAAATTTCGTTGTTTCTTTGCATGTGGAATGTTAAAATTCTGTGTAAATTGTTGATTACGTTGAGAAAAAAGAAATAAATGAAGTAAATGAAGTACATTTTGTGGAATTCTGAAGTGGTGTTATGAATCTTTGAGTTCTGAAAACTTAATATATATTTCCTATCAATGTAGGACAAACCAGTTGTACAGGCATGGATAAGTATTATTTAAATTACATGAATTTGATTTATAGTGAAATTACATGGTTGCTGTCCTCTCTGACATTAGTTCGTGAGCACATTCTGATAGCTAGTCGTTCAACGGAGCACATTAAGAAATATAGTCTTCGCATTAACAAAAAACCCAAGTACGTGTCGGATAAATTACAAATATTTGGGAAAAAATAAAGCTTGAAGTCAATTCCTCCATATAACTTTGTTGTGTGCGTCATCGTATCTTGTTCTTGTTTTATGTTGAAATTGGGTATTAATTTAAAATGAGTGATTTATTTTTATGATTTTGACATCATTTTTTGCAAGTAATACCAGATGTGAATTCTACTGAATGCAGATTAATACTGGTCATTGTCAAGCAGATTTGTTTTACTGCACTCAAGCCACCCATAGCGCGCCATTTGTCACAGCATGGTTGCTCCGTACGAGTAAGTTTATAAACGCGTAGAAAGCTATATAAAAACCATTCTAGATCGTTGGCAGTACTTGTATAAGATGCTGTACAGCGTCTTGTTATGGTGACAGTAGATTTCATCAAGGATGCTGAGCCATTACTAGCCAAACCATGAGGGATGACATATGAGTAAGTGACTTCAATTGTTTCTCAGCTTCAGTCGGAATGTAGATCAATGCAACTTGTACTGCGAAGTAAATACAACAGAAATGTACCAGAAGACAAAGAAAAAGTATGTGATGACAAAAATATTTGTTTATATTCGTTGTACATTGTAATTTGGTGAACAAATATTTATTCCTACTAAGTCTTTTTACGCATCTATGCTACTAGTTTATTTATACTTTTTAGAATAGTAAAGGTATTCAAGCGCGTTTAGGTACTGTAGTAGACTAATAGTTGATTCTTTCTAGGAATAAATAGTTTATTTATATAGTCGGTAGAGTGAAATAGTGTGTACAGAGAGCGTTTGAAACTTAAAACTGTATTGCAGTTCCTGATATCTAGGGGCAGATTGTTCCATATTTTAGAATACATGACTGTGAAGAAGTTTTCGCGGAGTGTTGACTTAAAGGCTTTTATTGTCACTGTGCAATTTTGGTTACGCAGATCGCAAGAGCCTTCTTGCGCGAATTGTATGTCCTTACTGTCTGAGAATGATATTTTGTGTAGGACCTTATAGAAGAATACTAGGTTTATAATTAGTCGTCTTGTCCAGAGTGATAACAGTCAGAAGAGTTTACAGCTACAAAGGAGTGTTAGTTGATTTATTCGGAACATAACACAGAAGAAACAAAGTTTTTAGTAGTGCCCTTTGCTTTTTAGCAATTTTGTATTGGTAATTATTTCCTAACAGAAGTATCACTGTCGTTGATTTTCAGGTTACAGCTTTAATTTACTCGATGGTTCATTTAATCATAATAATAATAGTATATTCTCATTTTTGTACATGAGGGACGCCGTTTGGAAGCTTTGATGAAGCACAATTGAAGAATTTTCGTGTTAACGTTTGGACCGTTGTAATATCATGAAGTCGTTTATTAAAATAAATATTTCTTAAAAGTTCTGACGGTATTCTTGTACTACTACTTCGTTTTGCTTGTCGAAGGAATAGTGATATAGCTATTTTTGGAATGCGTAATGATTTACTTCGAAAGAATGATAATATGCGCGGTACAAGAATACTAGAATAATTATCTTAAATAGGATATATCTATAATACGTTATTTTTGATGTCCGTAGTCGTCCTGCAAACAATACAAACACATGTTTGACGATCTGTTCTTCTCAGCACTAATGAA
This sequence comes from Trichobilharzia szidati, assembly GCA_944472155.2. NCBI lineage: Eukaryota > Metazoa > Platyhelminthes > Trematoda > Strigeidida > Schistosomatidae > Trichobilharzia > Trichobilharzia szidati. Next base: position 91,301,503 of record OX235272.1, read on the forward strand.
TACTAATACTATGCGCAACCGGATTAAATGTAACTCAAACATTTCACGCGAGGCTTGATGACGCACAGAGGAAATAATAACGGCTTACGACTTTGACGCATTTCACATAAGTATTACTACGTTGCATATCAATTTCGTTAACTATGCAATGTCCTCGAAATGATAAATAAGAGAGCAGTAGTCTACATAAATGCATATATTTACAAAAGAACAACGGTCAAGCAGTGCATGTTCACATTAAAAAGGGTTTATAACATTTCAGTGAAAAAATTACAGTTGCAGATTTTTCATGGCTACATCATAGTCAAATTAAAGTCAACTAATCGTTTTATTCACAATATGTGGATCAGTTTCCCTCACATAATAGTGACACGACCCATCTTTACAGCTTCCAGCGCCACCCAATCCTTCAGAAGAAACTGTTTGTGATCTTTCCATGCAATGATCGAGATTGTATTCCTTCGACCACCTCCGGCCGCACTGAGAAATATCTAGGATTGTATACATATCAAGTGAATTAATCTTACCTTAGGTGAACAGTTCCTCATCTTAGCCACAATGAATATGAGAACAAGGGAGGGAACAATAGTATAATTGGTAAGATTGGTACATATATTCTGTGACACATTTGAAGAATTATAGAACTTCCGATTTATCTTCCACAGTTTGCCTTTTGCAAAATGTATATATTACACAACTGCCTCTCCTATCCGTCCGTTACAACCAGCCGAAAAAAGACTAAATCTTCAAATTTTATACCTCTTTGATTATGTTAAAGAATAATATTCTTCTTGTTAATGGATCCAATGCATTACACATCTGTAAAATTTTACATATGTTAACTTGTCCCATTAAGCTGAAAAATGTAATGTTTATGCGATTTTTATTATTATCATTTCCGAGCCCGTCTCAGTAACGTCTGCTACGTATTAGCCGCAGCGTTTACGCAAAGGCGAATCCACCAATCACAATATACACAAGTGACCTTGAAGTGCTCAGCCTCTCCATAAGGTCGTGTGTGCCTCTATCCATTGCCCCGTACGAGTAAGTTGATAAACGCGTAGAAAGCTATATGTGAGCCATTTTAGATCGTTGACAGTGCTTGTATAAGATGCTTTACAGCGTCTTGTTATGGTGACAGTGGGTTTCATCAAGGATGCTGAGCCATTACTAGCCAAACCTTGAGGGATGATATATGAGTAAGTGACTTCAATTGTTTCTCAGCTTCAGTCGGAATGTAGATCAATACAACTTCTACTACAAGGCAAATACAACAGAAGAGGCGAGGAGAAAAGTATCAGAGGGAAACAAAAAGTATGTGGAGTGGGACATATATTTATATTCGTTGTACATTGTAATTTGGTGAACAAATATTTATTCCTACTAAGTCTTTTTACGCATCTATGCTACTAGTTTATTTATACTTTTTAGAATAGTAAAGGTATTCAAGCGCGTTTAGGTACTGTAGTAGACTAATAGTTGATTCTTTCTACAAATAAATAGTTTATTTATATAATCAGTAAAGTGCCCAGCTAGCATTATTTTCGGGCTCATTGCAGATTTTGAGAAATTGAACCTAGGCCTGCCTCAAAAAGTCTGCAGTGCACCCTAAGTCTGTTCCAAAAAGTTAGCTGTCATTGGTTGAGGAAGTACATATGGGTTACTCCCATTGGTTGATTTCTAGCCAATCACCGCTCATACAAATGACCCAAAAAGTCTGCAATGTGCCCGAAGTCTGCCCCGAAAAGTCTGCAGTGCGCCCGAAGAAAATGTTAGCTGGTCGAAACAGTCTGTGCAGAGATCGTTTGAAACTTATAACCGTATTGCAGTTCCTGACTTTTAAGGGCAGGTTGTTCCATATTTTAGAATACATGACTGTGAAGAAGTTTTCGCGGAGTGTTGACTTAAAGGCTCTTATTGTCACTGTGCAATTTTGGTTACGCAGATCGCAAGAGCCTTCTTGCGCGAATTGTATGTCCTTACTGTCTGAGAATGATATTTTGTGTAGGACCTTATAGAAGAATACTAGGTTTATAATTAGTCGTCTTGTCCAGAGTGATAACAGTCAGAAGAGTTTACAGCTACAAAGGAGTGTTAGTTGATTTATTCGGAACATAACACAGAAGAAACAAAGTTTTTAGTAGTGCCCTTTGCTTTTTAGCAATTTTGTATTGGTAATTATTTCCTAACAGAAGTATCACTGTCGTTGATTTTCAGGTTACAGCTTTAATTTACTCGATGGTTCATTTAATCATAATAATAATAGTATATTCTCATTTTTGTACATGAGGGACGCCGTTTGGAAGCTTTGATGAAGCACAATTGAAGAATTTTCGTGTTAACGTTTGGACCGTTGTAATATCATGAAGTCGTTTATTAAAATAAATATTTCTTAAAAGTTCTGACGGTATTCTTGTACTACTACTTCGTTTTGCTTGTCGAAGGAATAGTGATATAGCTATTTTCGGAATGCGTAATGATTTACTTCGAAAGAATGATAATATGCGCGGTACAAGAATACTAGAATAATTATCTTAAATAGGATATATCTATAATACGTTATTTTTGATGTCCGTAGTCGTCCTGCAAACAATACAAACACATGTTTGACGATCTGTTCTTCTCAGCACTAATGAATACTAATACTATGCGCAACCGGATTAAATGTAACTCAAACATTTCACGCGAGGCTTGATGACGCACAGAGGAAATAATAACGGCTTACGACTTTGACGCATTTCACATAAGTATTACTACGTTGCATATCAATTTCGTTAACTATGCAATGTCCTCGAAATGATAAATAAGAGAGCAGTAGTCTACATAAATGCATATATTTACAAAAGAACAACGGTCAAGCAGTGCATGTTCACATTAAAAAGGGTTTATAACATTTCAGTGAAAAAATTACAGTTGCAGATTTTTCATGGCTACATCATAGTCAAATTAAAGTCAACTAATCGTTTTATTCACAATATGTGGATCAGTTTCCCTCACATAATAGTGACACGACCCATCTTTACAGCTTCCAGCGCCACCCAATCCTTCAGAAGAAACTGTTTGTGATCTTTCCATGCAATGATCGAGATTGTATTCCTTCGACCACCTCCGGCCGCACTGAGAAATATCTAGGATTGTATACATATCAAGTGAATTAATCTTACCTTAGGTGAACAGTTCCTCATCTTAGCCACAATGAATATGAGAACAAGGGAGGGAACAATAGTATAATTGGTAAGATTGGTACATATATTCTGTGACACATTTGAAGAATTATAGAACTTCCGATTTATCTTCCACAGTTTGCCTTTTGCAAAATGTATATATTACACAACTGCCTCTCCTATCCGTCCGTTACAACCAGCCGAAAAAAGACTAAATCTTCAAATTTTATACCTCTTTGATTATGTTAAAGAATAATATTCTTCTTGTTAATGGATCCAATGCAGTACACATCTGTAAAATTTTACATATGTTAACTTGTCCCATTAAGCTGAAAAATGTAATGTTTATGCGACTTTTATTATTATCATTTCCAAGCCCGCCTCAGTAACGTCTGCTACGTATTAGCCGCAGCGTTTACGCAAAGGCGAATCCACCAATCACAATATACACAAGTGACCTTGAAGTGCTCAGCCTCTCCATAAGGTCGTGTGTGCCTCTATCCATTGCCCCGTACGAGTAAGTTGATAAACGCGTAGAAAGCTATATGTGAGCCATTTTAGATCGTTGACAGTGCTTGTATAAGATGCTTTACAGCGTCTTGTTATGGTGACAGTGGGTTTCATCAAGGATGCTGAGCCATTACTAGCCAAACCTTGAGGGATGATATATGAGTAAGTGACTTCAATTGTTTCTCAGCTTCAGTCGGAATGTAGATCAATACAACTTCTACTACAAGGCAAATACAACAGAAGAGGCGAGGAGAAAAGTATCAGAGGGAAACAAAAAGTATGTGGAGTGGGACATATATTTATATTCGTTGTACATTGTAATTTGGTGAACAAATATTTATTCCTACTAAGTCTTTTTACGCATCTATGCTACTAGTTTATTTATACTTTTTAGAATAGTAAAGGTATTTAAGCGCGTTTAGGTACTGTAGTAGACTAATAGTTGATTCTTTCTACAAATAAATAGTTTATTTATATAATCAGTAAAGTGCCCAGCTAGCATTATTTTCGGGCTCATTGCAGATTTTGAGAAATTGAACCTAGGCCTGCCTCAAAAAGTCTGCAGTGCACCCTAAGTCTGTTCCAAAAAGTTAGCTGTCATTGGTTGAGGAAGTACATATGGGTTACTCCCATTGGTTGATTTCTAGCCAATCACCGCTCATACAAATGACCCAAAAAGTCTGCAATGTGCCCGAAGTCTGCCCCGAAAAGTCTGCAGTGCGCCCGAAGAAAATGTTAGCTGGTCGAAACAGTCTGTGCAGAGATCGTTTGAAACTTATAACCGTATTGCAGTTCCTGACTTTTAAGGGCAGGTTGTTCCATATTTTAGAATACATGACTGTGAAGAAGTTTTCGCGGAGTGTTGACTTAAAGGCTCTTATTGTCACTGTACAAGTTTAGTTACGCAGATCGTAAGAGCCTTCTTGCGCGAATTGTATGTTCTTACTGTCTGAGAATGATATTTTGTGTAGGACCTTATAGAAGAATAATTGGTTTATAATTAATCGTTTTGTCCAGAGTGGTTCAAGTTGTAGAATCATGCACCGTGAGATGTAGTCTTTCTTACATTCGTAGCCAAGCAGTTTTGAGGTAAAATATCGTTGGATACTTTCAATTCTTAGCTTTTCACGTTTGTGAGTGCTGCTAATAATAAATGGACAGTATTCTAGTAGTGGCCTCACGCAGAATGAGCCTTGCTTCATTGTCGTGAAAGTTCCTGAGTATGCATCCTAAGAGCATCCTCGACTTTTGAGTCTGTGATGCCACTTGCTCAGAGAATGTTAGGTTACTCGAGTACCTCAGACCTAGGTCAACGACACTTTGGAGTTTGGTTAGGTTAGCCGATTGAAGCGTTAACTTTATGTCGACTGAGGGTGGACCGAAGTAGATCCAACCACATTTGTTCAGATTAAATTGTAGATTCCACAATGACGGCCAAGCAGTCACTTTATCTAATTCTTTCTGCACAACATTCCTTAAGCTCCCTAGGTCATCACATTGGAATGTATAAGCTACTTTTAGGTCATCCGCAAAGATGAATGGTTTCCCATGAGAGAAGCAAGCGCATATGTCGTTGATGTATAGGGTAAATAGAAGGGGTCCAATGACACTTTACTGAGGAGACATTAACTAGGATTCTGAAAAAGTAGTAAGTCAGTATACTGAACTACATATATGTGAATTTCATGAATCTGTAGATTGCATTCCACTCACCTAATCCTGAAACTAAACATTGAGGGAACTGATATTTCCGAGAAGGATATAACTCAAGGCACATTTCTACGGCTGTCATCCTTATTTTAGTTCACTTTCATCATACGTGTATTAACAGATCTGTCTGTCACTCACTTTAGGGACTTACCAGGGAACAGTCTCGTCAACTTAGTGTATGCTGATGATATTGTCCACGTAGGCTGTGAGAAGTGATCATTGAAACTGGAAGATATGGAAGCTACTTGGCTGGAAACAGACTGTCACAACCCCTACAAGAGGTAATAACGCACTAGACTTAATCTTCTGCCAAAATATAAGTCCCCTTTCTACCCTAGTAGGTTCTGAGTTTTCAGGGAGTGACCACAAAACAGTGCTGTGTGCACTGCCACTTCCATCAAGTAGCAATGCAGCCCATACTCCTACTTCACAACAAATAACTTACAGGAACTACAGTAAAGCAGACTGGACTCTAGTAAAATCATTGCTAAGATCCTCAGAATGGTGAGAGTACCTCTATACTGATAGTCTCTCGAAAGCCCTAGACATCTTTTACTATAACTCCAACACATGCTTAGATGCTGTCATCCCATTTCAAACACTAAAGTTTTCCCCACATAGAAAGTCATTCATAAAGCCAAAGGATCGTAGGAAACTGAAAAGACTGTCAACAAGTTACTTCAGGCGACACGACTTTAGTACACTAGGATCAATACTTAGTACTCTTAGCTCCATCTCGCAAGCTCATAACTTGCGTATGAAAAATGAAGAATGCACCGCACTAGCCAGCACCACCAGAGTAGGTGCTCTCACAGAAATACTAAAGAAACGAATGAATCACCAAAGCCATAAAATTTCTCTCCTTATAAACAAGGGTGAACTATACAGCAACCATGCAGACATGTGTGAACTGTTTAACGAGACGTTTGCAGCTAACTACCTTAGGCCCACAAGTCCACTTCCCGGTTTACAATCTACAATAGAACTCCCTTCATTTTCAACGCTGAAACAAATCACTACAGTTCATTTCACTTATTCTAATATTAACCAAGCCATTAATACTCCTAAAAGCTCTAGTAGCGCTGGTTTTGACGGTATACCATCGTATCTTTATAAACACGGTGGTTCTGGCATTTCCTTTTTATTACTTAAGATTTTTACAATGTCCCTAGAAAGCCAAACCTATCCAGATAAATGGAAAACCACATTTTTAGTACCTAAACATAAATTCGGATCAAAAACTGAAGTCAACAACTATAGGCCAATCAATATTACACCCATAGTATCTAGAATCATTGAAAGAATAGTTAAAGATGATATTCTCAAACATATGCTCAGCTGCAATATTCTAAGTCCCAACCAACATGGATTCCTAAAATCCAGATCATGCATGACCTGTCACCTTGACTTCTTTAACTATATAACCAGTAGCCGAGACAAACAACAACTAGTACTAGTCATCTACTTCGACATATCCAAAGCCTTTGACCGCGTTGACCATTTGCTTCTAATAAATAAGCTGAACTCCTTAGGAATACGTAACCCATTATTAGGATGGATTGAATCATTCCTTAACAATAGGTCCCAAGTAGTTAGACTGGGGTCTGTAAACTATAAACCTAGTCCAGTCACTTCCTGATTAGTTTAAGGTGGCGTCTTAGGCCCCCTTCTATTCACTCTATATGTCAACGACATATGCAGCTGTTTCTCACTTGGTAAACCATTCATCTTTGCAGATGATCTTAAAGTAGCTTACACATTCCACTGTGATGACTTAGGAGACTTTCAGAAAGCTGTTCAGGAAGAACTAGATCGAGTAACTGCATGGTCCTCCACATGGAACCTAAAATTCAACCTTAAAAAATGTGGTTGGATCTGTTTCGGTGCACCCTCAATAAATGTCAAACTGGTACTTGAATCTATTAACTCGCCTAAACTCCAAAGTGTTGTTGACCTAGGACTCAGGTACTCTAGTGACTTGACATTTTCCGAGCAAGTGGCGACACAGACGCGTAAATCAAGGATGCTCTTAGGATGCATACTCAGGAATTTCCACAGCTACGAAGCTAAACTATTATTATATAAAACTTGTGTCAGACCACTACTTGAATATTGTCCATTTATTCTCAGCAGCACTCGCGTAAGTGACAAACTTAAAATAGAAAGTGTCCAACGATACTTCGCGTCTAAACTACTAGGATTTGACTGCAAAAAGGACTACACATCAAGGTGTGTAACTCTAGGTATCGACCCACTCCGGATGAGACGACTCAGCATTAACCTAACATTCTTCTTTAAAGTCTTGCATAAAATATCATTCTCAGACAGCAAAGAGATACAGTTCTCACCGGAAGGCTCTTACAACCTTCGTAACCAAACGTGCACAGTACCTAGGAAAAACTGCAAGACAACACTCCGTGCAAACTTCTTCATAGTCATGTACTGTAAGATCTGGAACAGTTTACCCCTAGAAATAAGGACCTGTGACTCTATTATAACCTTCAAACGCTTGCTATATAAACTGTTTCATCCCAATGACTATGCAAATCACACCACACCACTTATTTCCAAAACGCATCAGCTACTAGAACAATATAACGCCTAGACTCATTATTTAATATTATGACACTAAATAAACTTTCAGACTTCGCAAAAATACATGAAAAAACAACTAGATTATAGGTAGTGTATACTATGCAATGATATACATTTATAAACATTTATATACATAAAATATTAATGTTCTTTCCATGTTTACATACTTCATCTTTCTGCTATTCTGCTGCTGAGCGTAATCTTCTATATACCTCCTGGTCGAGGTCGAACAACCCAACATCTAAACTGAAATGACCATTTAAGTAAATTCAAACTCAAATTCCATGAACGATCCGATGCTACCATTTGAAAACGCTGGCCAACATTCTGTACAAGGAGTATTCTTGATCTGAAATAAAGAAGCAACTGGTTTTCAAACAGTTTTCAATGTATTACTCAACTTACATGTACAGTCTGTCATGCTGACACAAATGGCGCCAATGGATAGTTCTAGAATCGACCTCGGCCCCATTCCATGCAGTAAAACAATCTAACATGACCTTATATAGTTTTCGTGTCATGGATCAAATTTCTTTTCTATTATTAAACTACGATTAAACTGCTGAAAAAATGGAATAAATACATCACTGACTCAAAATAATAAATCAATAAACTTTATCTCACGGATGCTGTTCACAACAAAGTTATCTAGGAGAAATGATTTCAAGCTTTATTTTTCCCAGATATTTGTATTACATTCATCTGATGTCTGGGTTTTTTGTTAATGTGAAAACAATATTTCTATATCTCTTTATGTGTTACACAGACAGACTATTTTGCAGACTGTTCGGACTGACTGTAATGTCAGAAAGAACAAACAAACTGTAAATTCAACATACATCGAAACATGTGTAATTTATATAATAACTTATCCATGCCTGTACAGTTGGTATGTTCCTGCATAAACAGGAATAAATATATATATAAAAGACTAATGGTTTTTGATTGTAGTGTCTGTGCTCTTTCTTCTGTGTTAAGTAGTCTAATATGGTGAGTAATATTGGGTTTAAGCTTAGTGTTAAGTAGAAATATGACTTCAAGCGCTGTTAATGACACAGATGCATTCACTCTGTGTAATCTCACATATCTGAGCAACCCTTATGTTTTTTCCATATCACTGTTCGTTTTCCATCACATTTATGCTCATTAGAGTTCCATTTAATTTCTTTTTTCTCTACCTTTGTGTGCTACATGGAATGTGATAACCTAAACGGGTGCACTTGTGTGCAAGCTTCTATGTTGAAAGTCAGTCTGTCAGAATGATCTATAGTCCAGGTACAATGAAATGCTAAAACATGCATAAAAATAAGCGAAATGTCAACAAATTGTAATCGTATCTTTTTCATTTGGTTCTCGTCTAACTGAAAAAAGAGTGATCTTACGATAATTTCTCCTCTTACCCGAGATAACTCTCACACTCTGTCTCATATCTCATAAGTTAGTTTATTTTATGCCGTAGCCCAAATGCGAAGTCGAAACACATCTGATGAAATATGTTTTGTTTATTACCAACTAAATATAATATTTTTCAAGTGTGGAATGTAACAAATCGAACTGCTGCACTTCTGTAATGAGTTCTATGTTAAAAATCAGTCAGTCAGCTTTGTCACTGCCGCTGCCTAGTGTCACAACTCACTCTTGTGTTAATTGGCTTGAATAATTATTAATGCCGTTTCCTAAGTACTCTATGCATTTCCCAATTCCTTAAATTGTCTAGATAAAGTGCAGCACAGAAGAAAACATAAACCAGAAGTCAGTAACACAGACATAAGAAATAGTGTGAATAGAAGTGAATGAGATGGGTGATTTTTTATGCCTATCGTACGCTTGACGAAAATACTCATGCATATGAATGAAGCAAAAAGTTGTGTGAGTGACCTGATATAATCATGAGTAATAATTTGTGCTCGAAACGTTATCAGATAATATTACTGTACAACACTGTGTGATTTTTCGAAATAAAGTCTTATCCGTAATGGAGTTTTAGTCTACCACAGTGCTCAAGTTTTATTATTATATCAAAAATACTTGTCTTATGCATTATGTGTCTCCTAATTGTTTCACTTTTGTCTTCCTCATTACAAGTTGTCAGTCTTCGTAGACATTTTACCAGATGTCGTCACACATAGCGTCTGCAAGCAGTCTTTCAATGCATCCACCTCCCACAAAGTTGTTGGTATGAAGCCTTGAGATTTTTCACTTCGGGCCGTAGTACAATTAGTACGCTTGTATTACTGCTGCAATGACATGCAAGACTTGTACATGACGTTGTGAAGTTTGCCTGTAATAACTTTCTATACATAGTAAATACAATGCTTGTGATAACAATTCGTCATTATCTTTTCATTGCGTTGATAGGTGCGTATATATTAGAAAAAAGCTAACCTTGTCGTATTAGTTCGCTAAAATACTTTCACTAAATGCCCAAACCTCTCCTGAATACCAAGTGCTACTCGTGGTTCATGAAATACTTTTACTGCGTTCGGAAATAACTATCAAAGTATTATTATATGGAGTAGTGAGACAGAAGGCGTAAGAAATTTAGATGTTAGTGCGTTGCAGTGTTTTGCAGTTACTGACACAATATATATGTACATGTTTAATTTTCAGACGAGAACATTTTAAAGGGTAAAATAGGGCTCAGCGCAGTGAGTCATTAGTGCATTCATCATTGTATACATCTTGTATAAGTGAAATGCTTCTATTCGATTGTCGGCGAAGATGCAATATCTCCCTGCAGTGTTTCTTCAGTCCACTCTCATAGTGAACAATACTAGGTAACGGGGAATCCAGCCAAAAGCATCTATGACACAGTCGAATTACTTTTTCAACTAAAAGCAGTAACACTGATATTAAGTGTGATTTACCTGTAAACTGGCAGACTCTAGTGTAACACAGCACGATATCCCAGCAGGGTATTCTTTGTGCTGTAAAATCCCTACAGGCACAAGTAGAGTTCATGGACTGAGCATTTGTTAAATAAGGAAGCGTCCCATTGAGTCATTTAGACGAAAAACTGACAAAACGCGATACCTTACACATGTACCTACAGAAGTAAGCATGTGTTACTTCACGTGAACTCAGGGCCACATCGAGGAGGCATCCCTCTAAATCGCCTCTTCGTTGTACGCTCAATTAATGTTCGTATATATTTAATGACTTGGTGCATTTCCTAGTTTGCCTATAATTACAGAATGTAAATAATATTGAGGAACACAAATGGATTTTCTTAAAACCAGTGGTGTTCTTTCTCTAATCTTAACTGATGTCACGTTGATTGACAGGATTTAAGGAGTAGATTGTAACGTGGTGTGTTCTGTGGCTGCAAATCCTTGTTACCTAGTTTTGAATTAATATTATGCATCTAATCCTATTAACCCATGGATATAGTTTTTCCTTCACGATATCTAGAAGTCAGGGGCACACTGTCTTTGGCAGATCTGTTTTTACCTTGTGACTAATTGGTGAGTCACCTGGTGTTGTGGTAGTACAAAAAACAACTCTAAACCTAGATATGAACATATCTACTTTGGCGACAATTTAATCTTTTTATCAAGATACCCCTACGGATATCAACCTTCACTTAGTAATTCAAAACTAGAAGTAGACGCAAATGCCGTCAAGGCAAAGGTAGAGGCACCACTTTAAATAGGGGATATACCGCATTATCGCCCAAGTTCATCTATACGAAACAGGTTTGAATTGTCCGCCTAGTATTCTTAGTTGGATGGTAACATTATAATATGCAAGCTTGTTTTATTTCCCAACTGTCCTACTGAATTTCATACAGCATAATGTCATCACTTGGTACACATTAAGTGTTTTCTGCGCCATAAAACAGTTTATGGCTGTAGACTGATTTTGCTGTCAAGCGTATATCTTCTGAAGCTGAAATTGTGGCTTTCTTGATGATGTTCCCGAAGATTACGCAGTACCTTACGGCTTTCTTTTTGAATTAGAATTTGATCAAACACTGATTTAGTATGTCGAAACTGACGCCATGATGGAAGAATTCGTGCGCATGTGCTTCCAAATATCAGACATTTATGAAATGAAGTTTGCGATGTTAGGGAGTAACTGTTCTTTAGAACTCTTGTTCCCAGTTCTGGTGCAATGGTCACGTTTCTTACTAAACGATGTTCATCCGACGTTTTTGGTCCAGAGATCCTTGACTTCTACACCGGATGGTGACCAGTGAACTGGTGCCAGGCCTCGAAGTTTAATTTACAAACGGGTACAGGCACCTTATTCTGAACTAGCGAGTAAAACCTGGATAAGCTGAGACAAAAATAGCTTGAGGAAATACCGCGATCAGACAACTAACACAGAGCCAGTAAGGAAGGACTTTTCGTGCACTGGGCAGTAGAAAATGTATTTGATTATCCACGTTAAGGGAGTCCTTAACGTATTAAGGAACAGGGGGTCTGTTTAAGAAGACAATAATTTCATCACAGCCTCAGTAGTGCCCCACTGTCCCCCAAAACTATCAAACAAATTGTACTACCAAATATAAAAGTCTCAAGGCATATTCGCAATTGGTGTTTTAATGACTATGGATTTGCAGTGATTTTTTTAGTCTGGGACAAACTGACTGCGAGTGTTGGAGTTTTGTTTTCCAGTCAAAAGTGAGAAAAGGAAATACAGTTATTTCTAGTCTCTCAGTTTAGTATGTAATGGGGCATGCATATCGAATTCCAGGCGTATGGATATCTAAGAATTAACTCTACAGTGTTAACCAATCTTTATTATCTTGGTGGAGAGGAGAAGGCCATCGACGAAATGATAACTAGAAAAATATCGAATACATTTTGGTGGAGTTAATCCGCTTCAACATTGAAGAGTGTTGATTTGTTTGAACAATAGAATCATTAATTTATACTGATTTTAATGGAAATTAATGCAAATATATTGATTATTAAAGTTCAGTAGGGTCCCAAGATGACACATGTTATTATAGTTTACAGGCTGACGGTATTGACGTTCGCGAATTGTACGGAGTATAATAACGCAAGATCTTATACCAACAACTTCTATAGTCTTCGTTCCTCGTGTACCAAAGACAAAGCAAAACGCCACAAATGATCGTCCAAAGTACGAGATATATTTCGGGACCAAATAGTAAACCGTTATGAATGCTTAACTAGCTAGTGATTTTGCACGAACGTGACACGACGGAGTACCAAATGGCATGGATGCCTGACCGGAAGCCTTCAGCTAAACAAGTCGACTTAAACAGTGAGGGTCAGCATCCGATGTTCAGTGGTGATTGCTGTGGTCAATAATTTTGGGGAATTATTTACCGCTACAATAGGCTTGTCAAAAAGACATAGGTGTGGGGACTCATAAATTCTAGAAAGGGTTCAGAGGAAGGCAACACGTATGGTTCACGGCATGACTAACTTATCATACGAGGAAAGACTAGACAGTTTAAATCTCTTCTCCCTGTCATACTGTAGGCAGAGAGGAGATTTAATCACAATGTTTAAAATTTTAAATAATGACTACGGACCTGACCTGTTCTCTCTTTTCCTTCCCACCAAGTTGGAACACCTTAGAGGACATAGCAGAAGAGTTCAAAAGCCAAGAAGAAATCATTTTGCTGTTGAGTACTGTTTCTCACACCGAGTCATAAACTCTTGGAACCGACTCCCAGAAGAAGTGGTGTCTGCAGCCTCAACTGATTCGTTCAAGAAGGGTTTGGAAAACTACAGAAATTTACTAGAAAAGGATTAACATAGGCTCCAAGCCTTCTATCCTCAACCAATAAATCTGAATCTGAATGTCCCTTCAAGGTCATTGGCGCGCTCTGTTGATTTGACCTTGTCCTACCATGAGGTGAGCCGATTATTATTTTTAAATTATATTATGGCTTGACTCCACACAGTATTTTCGATACAAATATGGAATTTTCAGCATGTGATATCGGTAGGCCAAATTTTGCAGGCTGACTATTGATCTCGGGTGTGCGTCGGCCAGGGATCGATCCCGGGCCATGCGCATGGTCTGCGAGCGTCCTAATCGCTGTGCGATCGACGTACCAGGGATCATCTCCAGCTGGAAGTAGTACACTCAGTCACAGTTAATTGCTGAATATGTGAAAGAGAACTTTAGATTGACTTTCCTAATAGAGCGTTTTGTTAAACCTAACGAAACTAAAAAGGGTTTACTTTGTTTCTGGGGATTAGTAGAAAAGTTGCATTTCTTCCAAATATTTACATTGGTTCGCCTCTATCTCCTAAAATGTTTTATTTGGGTGAATTCCTTTTTTAGACCCAATAACTCCTTTTTTGTTAAGTTATCAGTTCTAGACTGGCGTATGTTGCAGATAATTTTGTATTCATAGTGAAGTTTAGTTTTAGCAGCCACAACAAACGACCTTAACAGTGACCTCCTTGACATGCTTTTAATTTACTGGTTTAAAATAAAATAATATGGTAATAATGCCTTTTTGTATGGTGGCTTTTTCAGCAATAAATTCTTGAATGTTGTGCAGACTAAGTTACATAAGTATACAAGGCATTATCACTGTATTGCACTTCATTATCAGAGTTTTTTACGCTTTATTGTGAGTTTATTTTAGGGAAGTTTGTCTTCTAGTCTTTCTAATGACGTACATATTGTAACTCACATACTGAGTGGAATCTCTAATATACTATTTTCTCACTTGATTTTAGCCACCCTTCACAGTCTTCAAAAGTCATCCTTTGTGCTTATACCATGTAAATCTGTAATCTTTCGATAAAATACAACAATTCAATCAAATGTTTGGACGCATAGGACGTCTGTATCTAAACTTTGTGCATAAAAGATGTAAGCATGGTGTTCATAACGGGTTTCACTTTTTTAACTTTTAACATGATATAAGAATTGACAGTAATTTGGTTATCTTGTTAAGCTAATGCTACATAATTGATCTGCATTGACTAAAGATAAAATGCTAATTGATGGAATCCGTTGACCATTCAATTTATTTGTGAATTTGAGTAAAACATGCTGGACTGGCTATGAACTGAATATGAACACTAACAAAAGGTTCGTTTAGTTCTTGACTACTTGCATCACATCTAGCGTGTCTGTGACATCAAGCTAATCATCTGAGTGCGTCTGTACTATACTGCTTCCTCAGTGTGAGGAATTATTTTCTAACAGAAGCATTGAAAACCAATCTTCTTGTCAATTCCATTCTATCACATACTTTCATATTTCTTGACTGTCTCACGAAACAAGGCACAACTTAACATAGAAATGCATTGATTCAGGTTTGTTTTTGATTTTTTTTTTTGATTACAGCTTGATTGCACACCGTATTTTTGGTAAAGATATGGAATTTTCAGCATGTGATATCGGTAGTCCAAATTTAGCAGGCCGACCATAGATATCAGGTGTGCGTCGGCAGAGGATCGAACTCCGGACCATGTGCATGATCGGCGAGAGTCCTAACCGCTATGCCACCGACGCACACTCTTTGAAGATCACACCAAAACAGAAGCACAACAAACATATACATGCAATGGAGAGAATAAGTAAACAAGGATTAGTAATGATTATCAAAATGTAGATGTCAAGGAGTGGTTGCTTCTGCACTGCTGTTGAAAATTTTATACCATCTTACTAAGAGTCTTCAACTCTTGATTGTTGATAGAGTCTCGATTACCTGGTCCATGCAGTTTACACATTGAAATCAGTAACTAATGAACATTATGTGGAGTATTCTTACAATTATTCAAGGTTTTTTCTCATAATATCAGTTATCACGATGTATAAGTATTGCTTTTAGTATTGTTAGTACAAAGATCCTGGTTATTTTTATGGGTTAGTGGAATGATTTGCGATTATCAAATTAAGCGTATTCATTTTTCTGCTTTTGATAAATCTGATACCAGTAAAAATGTCAGCCAGTGACAACAGTCGCTATCACTTTAGGTAGTTTTTGATCCATATAATTTATGCAATATGAAAACATCTGCAAGTAGAACTGAAAACATTGAAACTGATGCATCTTGTCGGTTACGGATTTCTCTACCGTCATGTATTTTATAGTCTGCAGAAGTTGATCTTAATAAAAATTAGTTTTCTTCTACTTAGCCCTTGTGCAACATACGTTAATGCTTTTTAATTTTGATAAAGTTGAGTCTTTCTAAGGTAAAATGCTTTATAAATGCCGTTATCAGGCTTTAACCTTATTTCTAAGATAAAATCAGTTAATTAAGTTTCGTTATATAACCATGGTCGTTTGATGATAATAAATTCTTGTCTTTTTTAATGCTAATTATTCAGGTATGAGCTTGATGGACTCAAGTTCTAATAAACTATATGAGATGCTTCTCAAAAAGTCTTATTTGCTCCCTGAAAGTGGCCATGATGTTCTTATTATTCAACCGTGTAAGTGTAATTTAATTTTTTTTCACTTTCCTGTGGTTTACGCCTTGAGTATTCATATAAACAAGTTTTTCAGCTTAAGTTTCAAATTTTCTAATTATCATTGGACTAATAGGGTTACGTAAAATAATAGTCATTTCGTCAGGTTCAGCCTCATTCTGTGACATAAAAAGATCAAGTCCGTGTTTAAAAATCTTATAGTTACCTGGTAATTATTGCCTGGGGTGTCGTATTAAGGTAATACCAGTTAGTTATAAAGTTCATGTTTCGTTAATCATAAATTCCATTTTTATGGGTGAATCTGTGACTTGGTTTCACCATCTAACTGATGAATGCACGACCCTGAGTTGGCTTGTATGCAATTCATGAATGATTTCCTCATCTGGATTATAAACACAAACGGCTGATGGTCTAAACTACACTTTTTGTATTTCTACAATGAGACTGCCATCTATGTGCATTGAAATGATCAAATGATATTGTGACGGAGAAAGAAATTCGTACACAATGGACGACAAAAATGCACCGTACACAATGATTTAGAGACAGTATAGAAACAAAGTAACTGAATGATTAGATTAGGTTTCCTATGTATCTAGAAGGGCGTTTATTACTTTTATGTTACTTAATATTGAGACATTTCGGTTGACCTCTGAAGCCAGGGTCACGTGATTTTCTGAACCATATCCAGGAGCACACTACCCCGTGGTGCGATCCTATGTATGCACCTCACCTCCATTCCATGGTAACAGGTCATGGACTGGCCATTTCTCCTCTTTTTCCATTTAGCCTTGTGGCTGTCAAATAGTGAACGTTATGGAAGCCTCTAGGATGACATCCCTAACACGTCTAAGCCATCAAAATTGATGTCCCATTATGAAACCATCAGTTGGAAGACGATTTTCATCTTGTCCAAATACGCGGTTTTGGGTCTCAGAGTTACATACATGCAGGTGCTATCTGATGGAGTTCTGTGGAGACAGTGATGGTCGAACATTTGGGGCTTCCGTCCAACTAGGAGAGGCTGGCTTCCAAAGGCATAGAGCTAAACGGCGCGTACCGAGGCGTTGTAAACCCGACTTTTGCTGGTCTCAGAGGTGATTGAGGTTGTTGCATGCAACTCCGGCTTTCACCATATGATTTGAAATTTTATCTGTTACAAATCCACCAGAATTCACACAACTCCTCAGATACATGATCTTTTCAATTACTTCTAACGATTTACCTGCGAGCGTGAGTCAGGGTGCAGGTTCCTGCTAATCTTGTAGTCGTACTTCAGACGTAAGCCAACCAAGTACGAAGCACATTCCATACTTACAGACATTGGCCATCAATTAAAAAGCGACATTTGGGTAGCCTGTATATTATCACAGGTCATGTTGCGTGTATACTTGAGATCAGATGTACACCACTATGTTTATCCTTCAAAGGTGTCTGCAGAATGTCATTGATGGCAAAGTTAAAAGAAGTAGTGGGAGGTGCTTGTTGAGAATAGTGGTGTCAAGTGTTTTTATTTACTCACTCTATGCATGGTGTTTTTGTGAAATAGCTTTTGAATCCCCCAGCTTTGACTGCAAATAATAAG
Organism: Trichobilharzia szidati; assembly: GCA_944472155.2. NCBI lineage: Eukaryota > Metazoa > Platyhelminthes > Trematoda > Strigeidida > Schistosomatidae > Trichobilharzia > Trichobilharzia szidati. The sequence continues at coordinate 91,319,446 of OX235272.1, forward strand.
CCGTTAAGGCTTTCTCAATATGTTCTAAATAGAGACTGGAAACTTTGAAAAAGATTTGGTTGCATTCTTGTGAATAATATCGTGCCTGGTATTTGAAGCTTAGCAGCGCATATCGATTGCATGTTGCAAAATAGATGAATTGATCAATTTTCAAGATAAAAAGTGAATACATTTCGCCTCTGAGCCACACTGCTTACAGAGTGTCTAACTACAAGTTTCTGTGGTTACCTTGACTTCAACCAGGTGACGTATGGTTCTCTGTACTGATGACACCAACAAGTAGTGATTCCGTGAATTGCTCATATGTTTTGGTTTGGCCGATTTCCACTTTCACTTCGGAATAACAAGCATTGTAAATATTCAATTTATGGCTTGTTTATCACCATCGTTACGAATCGCACTTTTTGTTGCGTAAATGCACATTATTCTGTCGGTTTATGTTTATTTTTCAGTTGAGTAGTGAACTCAGTTTCTGGAACAAGTCTTTCATATCCCCGGCTATAATGCACACTTATTTGTGCAGGGGTTACTGTTACTACCCAGCTGCCCAGGCTGAAGTAGTAGGTAGGGTAGCGGGATTCGAACCCAGGGCCTGTTAGATAAAAGTCGAATACGTAAGCCAGTGGGCCATGTTTCCACAGTTGAAATATGTTATAGTCACAGTATAGATGTATCGTAAACACCAATATGTATGTTTTAAAGTTTAAGCGTAATTGTTTATCTTATTAATGAAAATTTATACACATCTTTACCTTATAATCCTCTCAAGGTGTGAAGGGTGTATGCAATATCAAAAATAATTCAAATAAACGTGAGCATACTCCTAATATAGATGAAGCTATTGCTCTAATTGATTCTCTAGAATTTTGGACTACTGTTGATGTAGTAAGTGTGTGTGTATATGTTATAATTTATCTAAAGATTAATTTTTAAATTATAATTTACCTGAACGAAATTGTCTCATATATATATTAATGGAGGAAATAAGATTTGAAAAATAGTCATTCTATAGATGTTGCTCTTACACCAGTCAACAAGTATACGTGTAGTGGGGAAGATTTGTAGTTCATGTGGGTGGTTTTAATGTAGAGTCGTGTTCTTTGAGCTGGATTGAAGTACGTGCCGAGAATGTTGCTTAATAATGGCAATGAAAGCTTCGCAACCGAACTATCCAGCTCGGAGAACACAACTACACCAAAATACAGACATGTTGAAGGTAAAGAATATTAACCTGATGCCCTTTGACTGCTTGCTAGTGATACCTACGTGCCGATACCCGTCAAGTAGCAAAGTGATCAATATTTCTGTCGTGAACTTCTAGCTTACTTTTCTCAACTTTTTCTTCGTTAACTTTGACTACTACACTAGCGTTGAGCGATTCGTGTTCATCTCTGTGATGATTGATTCTCAGAAGCTTTAAATATGCGAGCTTCTCCGTTTTCATCGACATCCATGATTATAAACGAAATATTCCCATATTGAGTCATAACAAAAAGGCACAAACAGCGAAGAAAATTTTCTTTCCAACGATTCATTTTCATGAGCTGTACAATCGGAATTTAAATTTAACAAAGAAATCTTTAGACCAATCAGATAATGGTAAATTTTGTCCTTGGAAAATTGTATTACATAATGTAAGGTGTAAGAAGGGATGACTAATTGTAAGTTAGAAAGGAGACAGAAGTTGGCATGACGTAATAAGTGTGAGATAGTGAATAATCAATAATCTCGTGTAATTATTCATCACACTAGTTTCTTATCCAAACATCCTGTATATTTTGTTATTTTTTACATTTCTAACCCCAATTGCACAATGTCAATTTTCTTAGTTATTATGCTACTTTGTTTTAGTTTTACCCATCCCCCTGTTTATTATGGCATTCTAATTCCTAATTGTAATTTTTATTAATTCAACCCCTAACCAGAAATTGTTCTGGAACTTTCCCATCCATTTGATATAAATACACGAATGTACAGCCTAGATGATGACTTCGTCGAAAAGGAAATTTTTTTCGCTGCAACTGTCTTTTTAATCTCGTGTAAAATGGACAGGAACTAGTGGAAAGGCTATAAAGTGTTTTTGTATAAAATATGTATGAAAAACAATGTTATTAATAAACAGTAATAGAGTGGTAATAAAATGTGGATGATGGGAACAATAATGATAATAAAAGTATTAATAAAATAAAATAATAATAGTAATAATAGTGAACTTACATAATAAAGGAAAGAAGCAAAATTGTGGTAAGAACTTTAATCTGGCCATGGTAGGGCAAGAGAATGTATGTATCGCTTTTGGATGCAGAGGTCCGGTTTTAGATCTCGAATAGCTAATGCTTCAGCTATGTACAGATGGCGTATCCAAAGTCCCTTTGTACGATATTGAGGGACTCTGTGTAACACTGTGAAGCATTCATGTGGGGTGGGGGGTGCTCGATGTCCAGAGATGACAAGGTATTCGAGGATCGAGCTGTTGCTATTCTTCTTTTCTCCTCTGGACAATCAAGCTGGGCAGTGTTCCAGAATACGTTTGTGGACTTGACGTTGCGTATGGCCGATATACTTTGCTCCACACAAGCAAGTAAATTGATAAATACACATTGAAGTGGCCAAAAGGGGTAAGGACGGGATACCGCTTTTGGCTACTTCAATGTGTATTTATCAATTTACTTGCTTGTGTAGAGCAAAGTATATCGGCCGTACGCAACGTCAAGTCCACAAACGTATTCTGGAACACTGCCCAGCTTGATTGGCCAGAGGAGAAAAGAAGAATAGCAACAGCACGACCCTCGAACACCTTGTCATCTCTGGACATCGAGCACCCCCCACCACCACATGAATGCTTCACAGTGTTACACAGAGTCCCTCAATATCGTACAAAGGGACTTTGGATACGCCATCTGTACATAGCTGAAGCATTAGCTATTAGAGATCTGAAACCGGACCTCTGCATCCAAAAGCGTTACATACATTCTCTTGCCCTACCATGGGCAGATTAAAGTTCTTACCACAATTTTGCTTCTTTCCTTTATTATGTAAGTTCACTACTATTATTAGTATCCTTTTATTATCATTATTATTCCCATCATCCACATTTTATTACCACTGTATTCCTGTTGAATAATAAAATTGCTTCTTCATACACATTTCATATGAAAACACTTTATATAGCCTTTCCGCAAGTTCCTATCCATTCTACACGAGCTTACTGATTATTCATTATCTCAGACTTATTACGTCATGCCAACTTCTGTCTCCTTTCTAACTTACAATTAGTCATCCCTTCTTACACCTTACATTATGTAATACAATTTTCCAAGGACAAAATTTACCATTATCTGATTGGTCTAAAGATTTCTTTGTTAAATTTAAATTCCGATTGTACAGCTCATGAAAATGAATCGTTGGAAAGAAAATTTTCTTCGCTGTTTACGCTTTTTTCTTATTTCTAAAAACTCTTAAAAACTTCCTACATAAATTATAACTGATAGGTGTTTTCATTGGACACTAGTAACTAGTGTGATGTGTCTAGTCCTTTCTTTGGTGTAGACTGAATTCTATCAGTCAGGTTGACAATGTGACCACCACATTCTGGGTAGCTCGCCATCACGGTGCACTTTCAATTGTTGACGACTTGCTGACAAGTGCCAACCAGCACGAAACCTACGTCTAAGGCTGCCTGCCGATCGCCTCCAACTATCTAACTTCGATTGATAGATGTTTCTGTCAAAATGAAATTCGATAATGTTGTAAATTCAATGCGGTTGATGCATCACTGAACTTCCTGAAATTTATTAAGCTTCAATGAAATGATTAGTTTTCATTCTAGGCATCATGAAGATCAGTTTTGTTTTAATCTTCAAGCCTTTACTGATTGTTAATATCCTAAGTGAACAAGAGGTATGAGAAACAACCGTAGTAGACTAATATATTTATCATTAGATTTAAGTTACAAAAAGTTAACAGCCCATGAATGTTCATATTGTGTTCGTATGCGTTTAACTGAAGCAAATGTTTCGATTTGTTTCATTGTGCTTTCTGTTAGCATAATTTTGGAATCGGATATTTCTGGTGAATTTCAGGTCCGCATGAACCATACTTAGATGTGTATGACTGCTGTAACACTTCTAGAGTCAAATCGCCAGCTCCTACTTTGTTTCATCCTAGTTTACAGGTAACTTTCATGATTTCGGCTAGAATTGTAGGACTGAAGTGTCCATGCAACCGATCTTGGTGATACAACTCAAAATAGTTGTCAATAACGCAGATGTATTCATTTGTTATTATCTTTGAAGGTTAGAAGGTTTTCCGTCCATTATACTCTCATTTTATTAGATGGTTGGAGGCAATCGGCAAGAAAGGACTAGACACATCACACTAGTTACTAGTGTCCAATCAAAATATCCACTACAGTCCTACAGGAGGTCAATCGCGAGCCCGAATAGCTCAGTGGTAACATCTCTGACTGCAGTACTCACTGGGTGACGCGGGTTCGAATCTCGGAAGGGACATGAGTTCCTTTGAGGTTGCAGATACACCTTGCTGACTGACTGGTGAGTGCCATCTAGCACGAAACCTAGGTCCAAGGCTTCCTGTGGCCGATTGCCTCCAACCATCTAATATCATCAAATCAATGTGCACCGTGATGGCGAGCTACCTAGAATGGTGGCCACATTGTAAACCTGACTGGTAGAATTCAGTCTGCACCAAAGAAAGGATTAGACACATCACACTAGTTATTAGTGTCCAATCAAAATATACTACCATTTTATATTTCTGTTTTCTTAGTTTATGTTCTGTTTTGATGTGTGTTAACCCGAATCGGTGTACATATGTGCACCGTTCTACATTGATTCGTCAGTCAGTTGATGTTCGTGAGTAGAACTTGAATCTGACACCCCATTGTATTGAGGTGTAGTGTTTAAACAACTAAATCACAGAGATTCACCAGGCACATTAATTACTTTTACTTGTAGTTGTGGCTCGTTTCATGTTTTTTTTAAATTCTAAATTATTCCGATAATATAATTGGTTGATGGTAACTATCTGTGGAATCCAGGATGCGCATTTCGTTCTATTTGGGATTCATCATCTGGATGTACCTGTATTTCCCAGTGACTGATGATGTTCCCACCGAGGCTGGAAACCAGTGACTATAGTTTCAAACGCCAAGGCGTTATCCACTAGACCACTTGGGCCATGAGAGACACCAATTAAATTCTAATTAAATGCCCAGACATCGTCGAAGCATCTGCACAAGAAGCCGACATGTCAACCTGAGACCGAGCACTTCGGTTCAATCAGTCGATGGAAAAATCTAAAATTCAATTATATTCTGATAATATATTTTAAGATACTAAAATTGATTAATTCCAATTATCTGTGATTCTTATCTGTTTGTTTTTCCTTGTACTCAGATCTCATGTAATGTAAAAAATCCTCACCATAATTCACAAACATTTTTCAGTAAAGGTGTTTGGGAAGAAATATCCAGAATTGTAGTCGAATATCGTGATGGTCAAGGATCTAGTGAAACGCATGATAAACTTTCCACTAAATCCAATAATCAAGTCGTTAAAAAACGAGCAACGGCAGTTCTTATCAACTGGTCACGTCTGACAACATCTCAACTTGCATATATTCAACAGGCCTGGCTAATGCCTGTTTATGACCGGTCAGTTTGAGAGATATTAGGGCTATTCTGAGTGTGTAATGATTGTCTTATTGACACAACATCTTGAAGCATACAGGATGTATGATATCACTCTTTTTTATTGATTGATTTTCAAGTGTTGGTTTGCAATGATTTGATTGGTTGCGGGTTCGATCACGAGGTGGCATCAGTTAGAGAACCATTAGAAAAGCAGGCAGTGTCGGGCAGCTGTGTTGTTCCTGGTTCGGGACTCTTCATCACAGTGCACACCCACCGGGGTTCGAACCGAGGACATCCTGGTTACAAGGTGAGCTCGTAGACCATTCCACCACTGGGACCCAATCCAATGGCCTATGAATTCCAACTTCTGCCAATTCACCAATCCAGTGGGGTCTACCAAGTCAGGTAAGTCAACAGTTACTCACCGATGACATTGGCTGTTAGTTACACCATACATTTATCGCGAATCGGCAGAAGTTGGGATCTATGGGTCATTTAATCGGGTCCCAGTGGGTGAATGGTCTACGAGCTTGCCTTGTAACTGATGATGAAGAGTCCCGGACTGAGGCGAAACAGATTCCCAGTGCTCCCCGGTTATCCAGTAGTTCTCTAACTGGTGTAAACTCGTAATTAAACCTCTTATTCATTGGGAAAGCCATATGCCAACCATTCTTTTGAACCGTAATAAGTTGTGTTAAATGTAAAAACATATGCAGGCCATTTACTTGCATTTATCTACATGCTTAACCTTTCTAAAACGTCATTTACTAATGCATAATGAAATGAAAAGGAATTTCTGCAAATACTTCTGTTAGGGGGGATAAAATACACTGAAAAGTAGAATTAGGTTAAGTAGGATAGAACATAAGGCTTCACCAGCACAACTCCACTTGACCTTATTCTTCGCAGTCTGTTTTGACTGGCTCCACGATTCCCCATAAGCCTGGATTTCCTCCTCACACGATATCTTCCGTGTCACCTTCGGATCAAGCCCAACTCGTTGTTTCTCATTATAAGGGAGTATAATTGCGTAAATGATTTATTTAGATGGCAATAGTGAAAGCAAAAGTTAAGTGTATTATTCCTCTGATGCAGTGTTGTTTTAAACCACTAGAACACTAGTGATTCCACCCACACTAAAATGCCTGGCTTTTACTCTCTAAGGTGACCCAACTGACTCTCGTGAAGCATTCTGCAGGACTTTTACAAAAAAAATTCAGCGAAGAATATCCTTTTCGATAATTTCCTCTCCTGGCTCTACATAGAGTATTCTAGTATAGTCATCATTAACAATATTGGTGTCAGATTTTGTGAACATGCACCAAAAAGCCTATGCAGACATTGTTTAAAAGAGTTCAGACACATTGTAGCACTCTAGAGTTGAAAAGAATGGAAGAAAAGTACCTACAAACGGTCTTCAAAAAGAATGGTTATCCACAAAATTTCATCAAAAAGTGTTTAAAGTCGAATCAAAACACCAACAAGAAACCATCATCAAAGACCACAAGAAAATTCATTCTACCATACATGAGAAATATCTCTGAAATAACAGCTAGAATACTGAAACCGTTTGATATAGATATAGCACACAAGCCAGTAAAATCGCTTAATTCGATATTATGCAAACCAAAAGATCCAACAGAAAAGGAGGATAAAATTAATACCATCTACAAAATAAATTGTATGAACTGTAACAAGCATTACATCGGCCAAAGTGGGCGTCCCCTTCGAATCAGAATCCAAGAACATAAATCAGCCGTGAAAAGACATGATATGTATTCGTTAGTATCAATGCATGCAGACAATTGTGGTCATCAGTTTGATTGGGATCATGTCAAAATCTTAAACAGAGGAAACACGAAAAGTGCCAGAGAATTCCTAGAAGCCTGAAACTCAAACGAATATGCAATTAACAAACACGTTAATATAGATGAAATATACCAGCTAATGGAAAGTAAATCAGGTGACCAGAAAGTTTAAAATCCACGTCAATAGAAAATGGTTGATACATATGTAAAGATAGTAACCAGGAGACACAATTACATCACTCATGAAGAAATTTAAATCATTTCACTTTGTGCTAAATATGGCGCTGAGGATGTTGTCCAGAAGGACGACGAAAGCTTCGCAACTAAACCAACCAGCTCAGAGAACACTTTAAATTGCAAAAAGCCTCTGTCTAAAGGGAACAAATGCTTTAAACAGTGCCGTCGCCAGGCATCTCCTTGACACGAGTCATAAGGTGGACGTCGCAAGATCGTTCAAAATTATCAATAGGCAAAAGAGTTCCAGTCTCCTTAAGTTTGCTAGAGCAGTCTCCATCAAGCGCATGAAAGAAGCGGTTATCAGTCTTTCCTTGCCCTGATAACTGGATGTTTTCACCCTCTCTTTCATCTGATTACGTAATGGCGAGAGTTTCCGTTGTGTATGAGCATTATTGTTTGGGATAAAATGTTTATTATTATCATTAGCATTGCATTCATATGTTGATTGATTGATTTTTGTTTAAAAATGAACTCTGTGCAAGTATGTTAAAATTGTTTCTGTAGATATACTTAATAATGTCTTTAGGCTGTAAGCAAGCGGCTGATGAGAATCCAAAGAAATAAATGATGGTACCATTTAATTCTGCAAAAACTGTTGTTCTTGCTTTATTCAAATTATATAATATCGATTTGTTAAGTAGGATCAATGGAATTACAGTTCACGAAAGATGCATTAGCTGTAATAAGCAGAAAAATATAACAGCGAATAGAATATCAAATAAAATTAAGGAAATCTCCACAACAAATTGAGGATCATTAAAACCTTAATGGCCAAGTTGAAGACAGTGTCTGAAGCAACTTCTTCTGGATACATAAGTTAGGTTTCTTAATGTAGATCCCAACAGCCAGTCTCAGCAATATGTAGTAGGCAAACTATTAAGGCATAAGTTAAGATTAGTTGGTATGCGATAGATGACTTTGAAAGCCGCCTCGTTGACATCAACCTTGTGTTCTGTATCCATGAGATGAGATAGAATCACGCCATGAATGTATTTTGTTTGTGCTTTATTTAAGCACGCAGGATGATGTTTGGAAATCCGACGATAAACTTTTATAAATAAACTCGAAGCTCAGTGTTCACCGGCTATTCTTTTAGTAGGCTGATGATGCTAACCATATCAAACAAACAAACGAATGAACTTTGAACTCTGCACATTTGTGTACCATTTCAAGTTGACACATTTCAAATCGATATACACAGTAAGAAAACCGAAGCATAATGATACCGGAGTAGAAAAACACACAGACAAGGAAGAGTAATTTTTTACAGAATCCAGTAAAGGTGTTCTGAATCACGAAGATGACTAAAAGCCCATAAATTTGTGCCTTTCGGAACGATGTTTAACCATATCGCCAAGAGTGTCCACTCATTGATGTTTAACATCTCGAGGATCGTAGCTCATACCAGCAACCAGATAACTTCATGGGTGTTTGGTGCCATGTTTTGATCTGAATACCGTTAACTTTTATCCAGCTAACACTGCAGATATTTTGAATCTTTATGAGTAGTGCACATCTACTTCCTATACAATTTAAGGTGATTATTAGTCATTGTCCTATTTTGCTTTACATTGTTAATTCTTTCAGTTACACGCTTGTTGTTCAACTTTTCACCCTTCGATCACGAACTCCAGAGGCAAAAGTTCAAGCGAAATTAGCTGAAATTAGCTTACTTCGATCTCGTATTCCAGCATTTTTTCAAACGTCTGGTATGATTGAAAGTTTAGTTAACAGATCGGATTTCGCTTGCAAAGAACAATTAATGCAAATAATTAATGTGAGTGTTATTCGCTTTTCTTGTTCTTGCTTATAAGATTACCGTAGGTAGACTGTTCTGATTTTAGTCTAGTTGGAAGGAAGAAGCAACAGGTGGAGAACCAGACTCATGGTTGATGTCACGTAGTATCTCGCCGTCCAAACACCAGCCTGGTTGTCAATTGTTGGATTGAAAATGCTTCGGCGCTCACAGTCTTGCCTTACGCCTGTGAAATATGGCCTCTCCGATCTGAGAATGTGCGGTGACTCTGCGTATTCGATCATCGCTTCCTCCGTAGAATTGCTTGCATCAGCGTTTGAACAAGATGGAGGTCATCTTTCATTGAGTGTTGTCATCTTGTGAAACACCAGTTATGCTGGCTTGGAAATGTGTCACTTAAGTCATCCCAGAGGCTCCCATACTGCTGACTGTTCGCTAGCCTTAGAACTGGATGGAAAAAGTGAAGAGATGACCAGCCTACAACGTGGCGTAGTAGGATGAAGGATATCTGTGTAAGGCTTGCATCCACTGGCAAATCACTACTCCCTGGTTGGGGTCCGAGAGATAGTTCGAATCAGCGGCTTGAGACGTTATCAGACATGACCAAGGATCACAATCAATGGCGCGAATATGTTGCGATTTCCTTCTATCTCCCCTTTCTGAAATTAACGTGAAGTGGTGAATGATCTTGACGAGTGTACTTACTTACTTTCTGGATCACCTTCATTCTTCCCATCCCTATTTTCTTTGTAGATTGTTTTATTGTTTTTGTGCGGCGCATCTCTTAGCGCTCACGATTTACTTTTGATTATATATATATATATATATATATATATATATATATATATATATTGTCGATCAATCCTTTATTAAAGTCCTTAGCATAGTGTCAAACGATTCGCGCCAAAGAACTTACTGTAAAGATTGAAGTGATATTGGCAACAGTTATACCATGATTGCTTTTTGGAATGTGGCAATATTACTCACAATTTGATCCCGCGTAGAATAATAATAGCAGCTTTATTCTGGACAAAATTTGCACCCAATGTACAAAATTATCAGCATATTTTACTGCATAATAATTTACTCTTCATCTAGGATCTTCAAGTATAATAATAAACGATAGTATATCACGTGATGCAGTGTTGTGTGATCTAAAGTTAAAACAACGGATACCTTATGATATTTATCCTTCATCTTCTTCGGGAAACTCGCAGCAGTAGGTTGAAAATCAATTAAAAATGTGCGTCGGTACGTTTTACGACCATGGTGTGGCGTGTGCTACTGATAAGATTTATCAGTAGTATAGAAAGAGACGTTCATCGTCATAAAAAATCTAATAGCAGGGAGATACATTTGATCTCAGAGAAGGCGAATGATACGGTGTTGTGAAGACACATAGGAGACGTCACAATAAACAATGAAACACAATATGAAGGAATTGGATTTTGATATAAAAGCATAGCAACAAAAGTGATGAGTTGTCACAAATAATTGCTAAAAAAGAGTTACGCAATAACGTGAATAGGTTGATGAAAGAGTTGTACTCAGGGTGTACATGGAAACAAAATAGCATACGGAATAACCCAAAGGTTTTAAGTAGTTAGAAACATAAGCAACCAAACAAAAGTTAAGTCAAATCAACGGAATTGTTACCTCACTTTCTTGATTACCAAATGTGGTACAAAACAGATCACATATTGTGGTGATCCGAATAATTTTGATTTCTCTAAAGGAAAATGGGCTAAAATTCATCTCCTTGAACTGTGTTAATCGCAAATTTGTAATATCACCTTAACATTTTGTTGGACTGGTACAAGTTGTCACTCTCTCTTGATTTGACTATTATAGGAAAAAGAAACTCATCTATTAAATCAGTTGGAAAAAATATCAAAGCAACGTGTCAACCATAAGCGTAGTCATCGAAGGGGAATGGAGAAACATCACTTACCGTTGGTTGCAGTTGTTGGTTACACCAATGCTGGTACGAGGGTTAATTTTTTTTCGGGCTTTCACTTTCTGCTTTTTATGTATATATATGAATATTACTTTAGGCTGTATGGTTCTAAGATGATAGTGTATGAGAGCTTTACTTGCCTTCAATCTCCCAGGTTAAGTGATACAATATGATGAACAAAATATTCAGGGCACGCGTAGAGTGTGAGGCTACATTAAATTGAGATGGCAAGGACACGTGTTGCACATTGCGAGCTATCGCCTTCCTCGATGAACAGTGTTAGCTAAAATAGGGTTGGGTTGGAAAAGAGTTAAGTGTGGTCAAACTAGAACCTCTCATCAATTCATGAAGTCTTGGTCTGAGCCATGTAGGGAGGTGTAGACTTCCTGATGGTAAGATCCAGTAGCTGAAGACTATTAGTGATATAGCTCAAAATCCTTGTCAGTGTCGCAGATGCATCAACTCTTTATGTTCTCCCATGTGCATTGTGTCCTCATGTTTTTCCTTCCCCCTTCCTCCACATTTCTGCTCATTATATTTCTTTTGGATTTCTTTTCTCTCTTTTCTGCCCTCTGTGTGCTACATGTAGCCTGGCAACTTGAACTGGTGTACTTATGTGCTAGGTTCCGTGTTGAAATTCAGTCAGCTGGTAGACTTAAGCTATAGGCGCGAAACCGTTCCCGTCTCATTAATAAAATTTAAACATATAGCAAACACGATTGGTGCGGTTTGTGATTTAATGAGTCAATCGCTTATATCATTATTGAGGCACAGTATATCTACCTATTATCTAAACATTGTCATGAGTTAACATGAGTTGTTTCAGGCAAATTTATACGTAACTGCTTCCATGTTTCTGTCTGTCTCTCTGTCTGCTTTCAACATAGAACTTTGCACCGATGTGCAGCAGTTCGAGTCACCACACTTCACTCAGCACAGAAAGCCAGAGAAGAAAGTTGAAGAAATGCAAAATAGAGACAGTAGACAGGGATATGAGACAAAAAGAATAGTAATAACGAAGAACAATATAGTTTTATTGGAAATTATAAGTCACAAGGAATGGATGCATCTGCGACAGCCATTGAGAACGATTTTGAGCCATATCACCAGTTGTCTCCAGCCATTGGTGCTTACCGTCCCGAGGACCCCAACCAGGAAGTCTACACCTCCCTACGTGGCTTTAAACTAACTATTGTGGATTTCATTGACTGATGAAGCCATGTTTTGGTTTGACTACCACTGGCTGTTTTCCAGCCTGACCCTATGTCAGCTAACATTGCCCATTGTCGAGGAAGGCGATGGCTAGGCATGCGTAACACATGTCCTAACCATCTCAATCGATGTAACTTCACAACTTCATCTATTGATTTCCCCTCCTTACCTAGCACTCAACTGAAGCCTAACCTCAATATTGCTCACCCTATTATACCACTTCACACGGGAGATAGAACGCAGGCACCTATGATCAAAGACAGCTAGCCGGCCTTTTCATATCTTCCACTCTCAATGGCCAGGTCTCACAGCCATAAAGGAGGACGGAGCGGACCGCTGAGCAGTACACACGCCCTTTGGTCGATAGCCAGCTGGATATCACGTCTACGCCAGAGACGGCGTACTTCCATGTTTCATAAACCTTGTCTTCATAATCTTACGAAATCGCTTCAACGCATGCATATGTATATCTTAGAACTTGTGTTTTTGACTTACCATTGTCTGTCTACAGGGAAAACTAGTCTAATACGCTATTTAAGCAAATCAGACAAACTCACCTCACGCCCAGAAGTTTTTGCCACTTTGGATATTACTCATCACAGAACACGATTGCCTGTACCTACAACATCTGACGACAGTATGAGCGCTGACCAATGTACTACCGGTGGTATTGGATTACCTGGTATACAGATGTTGCTATTGGATACAATAGGATTTATGTCCGATCTTCCGACTAGCTTGTTGGCGGCATTTCGAGCTACACTAAACGAATGTTCAGAAGCAGTAAGTTTGTTGTGTTTTCTAAATTGTTGGTTATTTTGTTTGCTATATGACACTGATTTTCAACGCATAAGTTTTCTTCATTTTATGGTTGTTATTGTTGTTTGAAAACAACTGATTAACAACAGGCACTAGTCACTATCAACTGGATAAATTGGAAAGAAGTTACATCCTTCAACTACAGGTGATAGTACGGATGAGGATGTTAAGAGCCAGTCAGGATCAGAAAGACGAGACAGACGTTTAGCACTCTGGAATCAGTTTGCAAATCTACTGCACTCAGCATTAAACAACAAAATTCTTCTGTATGGTTCAGAAACTTGGTGCGTGAATCAATAAAAGCATTTCACAAGGGAGCTGCCTTCGCTGGCTCCATAGTAAAGATCAGGTGGCTGGCCAAAAAGAATTAGCAACAAGTAACTCTGGGGACGAACCAATCGAGAACTTATTGCTCAAAAAATATCCCTGAGAAAATAGAGATGGATCGGACACACGCTGCGAGAACCAGGTGACATCACACTCAAGACAGCCTCCTTTGAGTGGAACTCGATTGGGAAATGGTGACTTGGGCATCTTAGGGTTACTTGGAGGAGATCGTGTGAGGAGAATATAAAGGCTTATGAACAATCCTGTGGCCAGTTGAAGAGGACTGCAGAGAACAGGGTGAAATAAAGACGCGCTGTTAAAGCCCTATGTGTCACCAGGAATCCAAAGGAATCATAACAGTATTGTTGTTTGGACATATTTACCTGAAATGGATTTCTTATCTACTAGACTGTGAGTCACACTTTCCTGTATATGAGGACTTACGATATACTAAGATGTCGCCCAGGTAGAAGTAGGTGAACCAGGACTCGAGCTCGGTACCTGCTGTCTATCAGTTGAGTGCTTAACCCAATAAGCTGCAACTACACTAATTGTGTGATTAGCTTTTGTTAAGAGGATATTTACTCCAACAGTTTTAAACTTATTATCTGAGGGCTTGTACTTTCAAGTGGTGGAGAATATCTTTTACTAAGGTTCCGGATGTTGTATTACTACTATTTCCGTGGGTTCCGAGTAGTACAACGGCACGTCTCCACTTCGTGGTGTTTCCTGCAGTCGTTGTTAACCGACTCTTAGATTGTCCACAAACTCTCATCTCCGCCTCACATGGTCTCCTCTATGTCACCCTAGGACGCCCAACTCGTCATTTCCTATTCGGGTTCCACTCGAGCGATGGTCTGGTGTGCGATATCACCCGACGGTCTCCTCAGCGTGTGTCTGATCCACCCCATCTCCTTTTATGTATACGTTGGGTGATAGGTTTTGGTTGATTGTCAGACTTCCTTCTTGCTAATTCTCTCTGGCCATCCGATCTTCAGCATGGAGCGAAGGAAGCTGTTGATAAAAGTCTGCGGTGTAATCTGTTCGAAATGCTTTTGGTGATGCGCACACCAAGTTACTGAACCAACACCAGCATTCTGGTGGCTGAATGGTCTATGAGCTCGGCTAGTAACCAGGCGGTCCTTGGTTCGAACCCCAGTGGGGGTGAGTATTAGTGAGGAGTCCCCAAAACTAGGACGAAGCAGTTGTCCAATACTACCGGATTTTCCAAAAGTTCTGTAACGGTAGAAGACAAGAGACTTGGTAGCGGAATGTTTATTTGGAATTTGATACACACATATAGGGAAATTATGAACACCTTATATTGGAATCATCATGTGCACAGATCTCCCCTGTTGTGCTACTTCTGCCCTTCGTATTGTGTTTCTTTGTCTTCTTTTCATATCTCCCATGTTTTGCTGCAACACTGGTTCATTTGCTCTCTTTGACGTCAAATCTATCTCTCCACTATTCGATATTTTTGTGTCGATGAACGTCTCTTCATATACTCCTGATATATCTTGTCAGTGGCACACACCACAGTTCTATATGTTGTATTAACTTTATCTTTTAATTACAGGATCTAATTCTTCATGTTGTTGATATTAGTCAACCTGAATGGAATTCACATAGTAATCATGTAGAGGAACTATTGAAAGATATTGGCATTCCTACTGAACAATCTGATAATCTTGACGATAATAATGGTGACCCACTTGAAGTACCTCCTAAAATTTTAAAAGTTGGAAACAAAATTGATCGAATGTAAGGAAAGTAAGAAAAAGTTTTGGTAAACTTTGGGTAATAATTTTTGGTAATTTTACTGTCAGAGATTTTGTTTGAAAAGTCAGCTCTAAACGCCTATTCTTTGTAAATTCATTAGTCTGCCGTCAGTTGGCTTAGGGCATCAATAGCTTGATGCTTGCTAACTATGCACATGGTCCGGGTCCGTATCCAGTCTGACTCATACCTTAACCTCGCGTAGCCTGCGGTAAGCCCAGTAGAGAGGAAAGGCTGGGCGTGAGGCTAGCAACCCCACTCCGTAAAACAAAACTACTAATGCTGGAATTCCAGAGCCCAAGCTTGAAGCTCTATGCTCCACTGGAAACGCAATGGAATATAGAAAAGAGAAAACTATTAGCTGGCTTGTTCGATAGGGAAGGTAAGTAATTCTGACGTAAAATGTAATCTGCAAGTTATCCCTATATACCTAAAGAAATTAGCAGCGTATGTTTTCAGAAGAGACAAACATCTTTCAAGGGAACTTATATTTATAGCTGCCTTTTCTTAAACACATTATAACGTCATAACGGTGTACTGATTGCCACTGGATATTCTTGGAAAAGATATCTCGGCATCGCTGCACGGAACTGCCTCATTGCTTGTTGTCTGTCCGTCGAACTCCGCCACCGATAACTCCAAGGTCTCCTGCACATCCTCCCACTCCACACTGTCATATACCACCTTCTCGCTACCTGTTAGCAGTGTCCTCAGAACAACCATCCCCGCCACCGGATCCTGGACGCCCACCAATTCAGAAACAGTATCGAAGTCCCGTAAGAAGCTCCGTATGTCTCCTTCGAAAGCTGCCGGCCACGGTATCTTCATCATTCGAAGACAGTGACACCAAATGTAACGGAAGAACATAAGAACACTCAGCAAAGAAATTTCTTATTGACAACTCGATATCATCTACAGGCAAAATGCGTCGATCATGTGTTAGAATCACAATTTACACATGTCCTCTGCGTTATGCTACTTTTACATCCCGTATTGTGTTTCTTTGTGTTCTTTTCATGCTTTCCTTGTTGTTTCACAAAAATAATTCATTTCTACTATTCTCCATTAAATCCATCTCTGCTTTTCTTGCAGATGATATAAATATTTATGTATGTCTATATATTACTTATAAATCTTGTTAGTAGCACGCATCATAATATGACAAACAAGCGTTTCAAGAGTATTTCAGTCAATAATGAGAAAGGCTGTGAAATAGATGTAGAAACGATTTAAGCAATGTCTGTACAACGACAGATGTTAAGACTACATATTTTTTTGTAAATATTCGACTCCTTTGTAACGTTGTTTCCATGTTGTGGAAA
Source organism: Trichobilharzia szidati (assembly GCA_944472155.2). NCBI lineage: Eukaryota > Metazoa > Platyhelminthes > Trematoda > Strigeidida > Schistosomatidae > Trichobilharzia > Trichobilharzia szidati. The sequence continues at coordinate 91,336,316 of OX235272.1, forward strand.
AACAGAGTTAGCTGTTTACTGTAAAACAGATGGTGAACGTGCCTGATTCGTAAAAGAACTTGATCTGACACTGTCTCCTTGAAGTAAATCAGTGTGTCATATTGATACTATCTGATTTATCACAATCAACAAAGATTGGGATTTTAGTTAGAATCGACTGCTATAAAGGCGAGGTAATAATTAAAACAGTATTTTCACCATAATGCTTTTTTTCCAAAATATTATAGTGATTCAGAATTTGTATCTACTGGATTCGATGCCTTAGTGTCCGCCAAGAGTGGAATAGGCATGAATGAGCTTACTTCGAGAATTCAATCATTGTTAATGAAACGCCTTGGATGGTTTTCGCGCACTGTAGATATTAGTCAAGGTGGTTCTTGCCTTCAGTAAGTGATGCAGATTTTTAGTCTTTTTTGCCTTGATTTATATATTGTTTTGTTTTGAAGTTAACACTTGATCAGCTTTATGTGTAGTGGAATAACACTGACGGATTGATTTTACTGTATTTATGTGATGGGCGAGTGAATCTATAGACTGAAATGTTCCTTTACATAACGTAACGTAATTGGATTTACACAATAATTAGTGTATTTTTCCAACTTTTTAATCGATAGTAGAAATTGTGGGATAATTTTCTTGAAAAGACTTCTTTATTAGATATATCACACAGTGAAACAGTATTATCTACTTACTGGATGACGTTTCGAACAAAATTTATTGTTCATAATCATTTCATCGATTATAACCACACAACTTCGAAACTTGAGTTTTATAGTTTTCTTTGTTCTCTCCTATTTGTCGTCGTTGAGGTAGTAGAATTTTCCAGATATCTGGGACAGGTGTTGAATCATTCCTATTACACGTGTTTGCAGTTGATTCGATAAAGAAGGCTTCTGTTATCAATCTCTCCCTCCACCCTGTCACATTAGATTTTAAAACTGTCATCCTATCCCATCCTGTTGTATGGTTGTGTGTAATTGCATGTAGTGCTATAGCTGAACTATTCTCCAGGTTTCTTATCTTATTTGGGTTAACTAATCTAGATTTTGCTAGGTTTTTATGCTCCGTTAGTCTGACTGCACCTGTTCTACTACTTTGACCTCATATTTGACCTCACAATCATTACAGAGTATTAGATAAACTAAATTGTTTTGTTTTAAAGGCTCCACTGGCAGGATCCTTTAACCGACAAAGCTTGTTTCTAATTGAGTTTGTGGGTTTGAATGCCACTTTTATTCCTGTATTGTTAAGAATTCTCCTTAAGGTTTCCGAGGTTCCTTCTTTGTATAGAAGTACTACTGATGATTTATATTCTCTGTTGTTGATGTCATTATCCTGCGCATGTTTGACATGCATGTCGTCATTAATATTATTATTATCATTATCACTACCATTATTAATTTTATTTTTACATTTCCCTACATACTTTCTGACTAATTTATCAGGGTAGTAAATAAGTTTCAAAGCTTCTCTTATATACCTCACTTCCTGTCTTAGATTTTCCTTGGTACTACTTAGTTTTTGTGCCCTATTACCTAAACACTTCACCAATCCTATATATTTTGTATTCTAATGGTGGTAACAAGTCGCTAAAACTTTGCGTACAGTTTTATTGAATCATTTCTAAGCAATCTTGTTCTTCAATGACTTTTGATCGAATGTGTATGGATGTGGTATCCTGAAGCATTGATCGCATGTAATATTCATCAGCTGAAATGTAATAATTTAGGTCCTGTTCAGAAATACTCCATTAGTTGTATTTTTGGTTCCACCTCATCGCCGTGAAGTGCCTTTAAAGTGCTTATTAATCAATATGAAAAACACTACAGCACATCGCAACAAGTTTTCATGTATGCTGTTAACTGTAGAAATTGTTATGGTATGCAATATATTATTGGTCAGTTAGTTGAAACCATCACTGATATCTAAATAGATGATTAGGGAACAGTGAGTCACCTATGTCTGTCACAAACGATAGCTTCCATCTTGACGTGGTGATCGGGCTTGCATGTCACAATGGCCCAGTGAGCTACGCCGGCTGGAACTGATGTTCCTGCGGATCCTGCTACGCTAAAAATGTCGTCTGAACAGCGGTCAGACTAAATGCAGTTACCATGATAGTGTATGTCATTTACGCTATGTTGGGGGTCCGTAAGCGAAGTCGTGCTGCTGACGAATACGGAGGTAACAGAAAACCAGTTATGCTGCCTCTCTTTTCTGGGTAGAAGGGTTAAAAGAGGTCGTTCCCGGAAACTGGACATCCTGACTTACCTTATGGCGTTAAGTTCTTAGTACGGACACAACTCCAAATACCTCTTCATACAGATCGTATGTAACTGGTCCTAAGCAGTTGTCCCTTAGGCTCTGCTTTCACACAACACTAGTGCCCCTTATGTTTCAACGACTCCTAAAATACATGTTGCGGTAAACTTATGTGCTGTGCATTTAACTAGCTAACTCTTTAGCATGGTTCATTTTAACATGGTGATGAAGTTGTACCACACAAATAAAGAGATAATATTAAATTTATTCCTGTTAAGGGATGAATTTAGGTAGATGGATTAATTAGAGACTACAGGAATATACATAGCCAGCACACAATGCAATCACCATTGTCGTATTCCCTCAAACCCCAGCTGTCCCTGACACTTTGTTATTTCGAAATCCACTGGTAAGGGTAAACAAATTGCGTGAAGAGGTTGAATAATTCCAAGCTTCTTCGATCTCATGAGTTTTGTTATCTCCCACATTACTTCGCCATCAGTGTCAGCAAAAGTCAATTCGTTTCAGTCCAAATACTATCTCCATACGTCGAGGAACCTCGAAAAATCTGTATACTGACTGAGTTCTCAACTCAGAACTTAACACAGAAATGCAGCAGTTCCAGCTGCCACACTCTGCATTGCACACAAAGGTAACGGGAACTGTAATGAAAGGAAATGTATGGCGGAAAGAAGAGCTACTTGGAGTATAATGAGAATTTGATGGATCTAGTTGGGTATGGAAAAAGTACAAAATCAAGGCCTTGGTTTTTTTCTTGGTTACTTTTATAGGCGTAGTCATTGAATTTAATTTGTCACAGTGTACCGATTTATCCAGTTTTTAATCGCAAAATTTGTTCCGAAGTAAGAACTAAGGTGTAGTCATTTCTAATAACCGTACAGTAGAGTTTAGTAGTCTTAAATGGTCATAGATTTCTACATACCTCAGTATTCGATTGTATAACCTTCAGCCATGTAGCGTCCTTAGCAGGCACTAAGTTAGACTCTGATGTACATTCTGAGTAAAGCCTATAACCTTCCGTGTATTTTAAGATAGGTTCCTTCAGGCCGATGATATGTAACTAATTCTCCTGATAATGACCAATTACTTTTATATCTGTCATTTAGTCTATCGAATTATGATTGGAACAGTAATCTATACGTTTATCAAAACTGATATCTCTAGTGCTTGTTTGATGCTGCTATATTATTGACAACATATTCTACCTGAGGTACACTTTTTACGGTGACTGTAAAATCTGTTATCGCAAGTAAATTATACAACAATTAGTACCCCAGGAGTAATGACAAAATCTTGTTTCTGGAGTTAGTTTTAATCATTTGTAACTGTGGATCAATAATTCTCATGCTTACGGCAAATGTCGCTAAATAAAAACTCCATGCCTCCATCATTATAGAGTGTTTAGTGTCAAGAAGAGTCAATAGTTTGAAAGTACTAGTTATATGGTTTATGTATCAATACTTTTCTTTTATCAGCTGTTGTCAAAATAGACGAATTCTTTGTTTTCATAGGTGGATCTACTCAAACGCCATGGTGACAAGTGTACAAGCATCTCCCTCAAGTGCACAAAGACTCAGAGTAACTGCAATATTTACCCCTGTTACTTGGATCAACTTCCGCAAAACATTTCAAATGAAATCCTTTTGAAAGATTTAATAACAAATCCTGCAGAGCTTTTTTCGAATTATCCATTCGAACTGAAGATTTCAAAATCAGCACTTTCAGTTTTTACAAGAAAACTTTCTGTATATTATCATATATGCAAACATAAGAATTGTTTTTATTGCCACTTTTGTATTATAGTGCGGGAAGATTTAAACAAGATATGTTTCATGATGTGAAAAATTTATTTTAATAGATCCTTTTTCTTTAGTGTACAGATTTGATTTTAATAATAAAATTCTAGTCCTGTTTTTCAATTACTTTTATTAAAGCTGCTGTTGGGCGTCCATGGGCACACTGAAAAGCCAGACGACATCTTGAAAGTTTGGATATAAGTTCCTCCATTTGATTTTTAGTGAGTTTCTCTCCAAAACGAATAGCCATATGACAAGCGCGAGATTGCAGAAGAGGACGGAGTGCTTGCCTACAAATTAAATTGGTTTCATATATTTAGGTGAATGTGAATAAAAGCATAATTTGAATAAAATCATTAGTAGTATGCCAAGGATTCCTTCATTTTTGGCGACGTATACTGAGGATGTCTAGAATGGTGTCGATAACCTTATAATAACTTGGGGAATTATGGATACAGGTCATATATGACTAGGTCATCACTAGTTCGGGGTTTGAAATCAAACCAGTTATGGTGCGATAAATGATCCAGTTATATAGAGATATTCAGTTCTAAGTGCAATGCATATTTTTCGAGTTTTTGACGTTCAGTACCCCTAGTAGCGTTAGGCTTATCCAATAAATGACAGCTACAACTGCTGTTTATAGACTTAGGCCACAAGCTTCCATTTGCCAGGTTACCGTCATAAGAATTCTTTCCCCAAGATTTACTCAACCTGATAGTACAACTGAATCGCAGACGAGACTTGTCTATTCTTCTTCAATGCACGTAGTTTCTTGTTACATATTTGCTGTATCTGTCAAGCAGTTGATGCATCTATGCAGAACCGTCACTATGTTTCACATTTATCTATTTCCAACAGAATCATAGTGAATCAACACTTTGTTGATTTGTTATCTGCATAGTTTAGATTGGTATTGATTTGGTGAAGAAGTCTCATATAGTAGTCGCTAGCGTCTTGACTTGGTGCAATGCATAATTTCAGCGATTTTTTTCTATCAGGTGAAAATTACATCATCTGAATAAAAGTAAGACGTTACAGATTTTAGCAACGCGTTAGGAAAAGACGAATACTTTTACCAGGTACTATCTCAAACTCTGAGAGAAAATGATCTATTTGGTTGTGAAATGACTACACCTGAAATAAAATGGAAATGACCTATCTTATAACTAAAACAGGTGAACTTTAAGGAATGGAACCAAAAGGAAATATTTCTGTACCGTGAAACCGAAGGGCTGTTAGGAAGTTTCGATTAAATTAAAAGCAGTAGCACATTGTAATCCTTAGAGATGCGATTACGAATACTTATCTTGCTATGTATTTTTTCAGCTGTATAGCGAGAAATCAGTGATCTAATTAATATATGATCACGTCATTAGGTGTAAATCACTTTATTCACCCACTAATTTGTCATGTTCTCTAGATTTAAGGAAGATTTTTTCTACATATTTTGACTTTCCTGTTGCAATTCGTTTCAGAAATAAAAACTTCTTTATATTGTTGTTGCAAGTTTATTTATAAAAACCTAATGGAAGGTAGTTTAAGTAACACAATGAATCTCATGTTACTAACAGAACGCGTATAATGTGATTCCTACATATACTGGTATTAAGTTGACAGAAGATAATCCTGTGTATGGAATTTAGGACATTTGCTGAATTTTTAAGAAATATGATTGTCCATGATGAAGATTCCTACATACTTACTCCACTTCGTTATCCGTAGCCCTTTTCAAATGTCAGTTTCCCTCACAAATACCATGGTATTTGTGAAATGAACGTCGTACTTTTCTCAAAAATCATAAGGGTATAATTTCCTTTCTATATGAACAAACCAAACCGAAATTTTCCAGAAGTCTAAAATAATGTCCTAGGATGATTTTAGATCAGTGACATGTGATAAGGGTAGTAAAACGCCTAATATGTAATTAGTTTACAAAGTGACAGATGTTTTGAGGCAAATAATGATTCAAAATATAAAACTTATTTTCAGTAAATAATTGGTAGCATACACAATATTACGCGCAATCCTGTGATTTGCTTCACTTTCACAAAGCAAAATAGCTCTTAGACAGTTTGCGATGATTGTGTCACCATGACATTCCTGTAAGTTAATTTGTGATACTATGCAAGGGAGCTTGGTGACATAGACAGCATTTTCCGGATCATGCGACTTTATATGAGCTGAGAAACCAAACTTAAGAAGCTTATACTTTTTGGATGGGTCGTCTTTTAATATGCAATAAATATCTTCTAAAGTTTGACCGGTTAGTTTTATTGATACCTGTCTTGATGTCACACTTTCGCTCCCATTCACATTTGAAATCGACTCAAAATAGCTAAAATATTGATTTTCGAAACGCTCCAAAAGTATTCTTTCGTGCGCTGCATGTTGATCGATGCCGAACAAATACGATTTGTTCCTATATTCACTTCTTAACGTCAATCCATCCAAATGCTGTTCATTACTAGCCTCTGCTCTACAAAGGAGCAAGATAACTTTTTTGTCAAACTGCCCCACCACTGTTGCCCTTTTCAAATGTTCTACAGTTAAGCAAGGTGAGTCCAAATCATCATCAACAGCAGCGAAGCGTGATAACATAATGTTTGGGTTATAATAAGCGCGTTTTCGTTCAATATCCAATATCGTTTTTACGAGCTAGTATAAACCAATTTGATTTCTTTGTGCTCGCCTCTTGATTGTGAGGTAGAGGTTCCTGATCTTCGGTAAACGTCTGCGTAGCTCGTCCCGCCACTCGACTGTCGTAGCTTTGGTTGACTCCAAAAGGAGTAGTGCAGGGATTAATTATATGTGGTTTGTAGTATGAGGTGTGTTAAGACTGTTACTACTGTGAATGGAGTTGATCCTTTCACCAGTTGGTCCTTCGGTATCGTCGTCAAAAGAAAAGAGATAATAATAATAGATATAATTAGTGAATGTATTCAGACTAACAGACAGAAAAAGAATAAGAAAACGTAACAACAGTCAGTCAACCGGTATACATATATATATACCAGTAATGATAATAATAATAGGTGTAGTTAAAGCTGTCAGGAGAGTAAGACGGAAGAGAATGTAAAGAATTAAAACGACAAGTTTAATTGTCTACCCTTGAATGGTGTATGCGATTTTAAGGGGATAAGCCATTTGGATGCAGTCCTTGTGTCGCTGCATGGTTGTCCAGCCTTCGCTTAAAGGCGTCCACAGACGGTGCCATAGCTACATCTGCTAGTGAGGAATTCCAGGGACGGCAAACCCGCAGTGAAAAGATGTGGGAGCGCACCCGGGTCTTGCCCTCTGGGGACTTAATGTTGGGACTAGTTGGCCGATTCCGCTGGAACCGGCCCGTTGTGGGTTTTTTCCATGGATTTAGGCAGGACACTCGGGTGAAACAGACTGTTATTTCCAGAAATGCATCGTTCTAGTGTCACTGAAGCTTGGGGACGTATTAAAGCCTCAGTTTGCTGCCTCCTTATGGTTCGAGGTCTGCTTTCGCAGCATCGGATGTGTCCTCCCATTTTCCCCTTGATCTCATACCCCCGTTGAAGTGCTATGGTCAACTGCTCTGGGGAGTTGAGTGTGACACTAAGCAGCTTTGGGGAGCTAATCAGTGTGAGACGAGCGGGGCGAGGTAGTCGGTAAACGGAGATGGCTCCAGAAGCGCCAAGGGCCATCTGAGACGACAGCCATCTCCATTGCTGTACGTCATGCATGTGTTTTTCACAAGCAGTGCCCGTATCCAGCTCCGAAACACCGTGTACCACCATAGAGGAAGAAGGCATCAGTTCCGGTGACTCCCTCGCCATTTGTCTGATAGCCCATGGTCTGTCTTGTCCCACCCTTATATTCAAACTTCTGTCGATGGCTAGTACCTGAGCCATCAGTAGTACCTTTTCGGCCTCTTCGGCAGAGTCCAGCGTAACCCGTAATGGGGGTGGCTTACCCTGAGGCGTGTGGACACCCCTGTACAGCCTGCACAATGTCACTGAACTAATGTTCAGACCTAATTTATTGCACAGGTTGGACCACTGTTCCTGATCAATCAGGGCCCGCTGTTCAAGCAAGCTGTCCTTGCTCACAGGTACGTTAAAGAGGATAAGAGAATTAGATCGATTAACCTCAGACTTAGGTTTGGCCTTTGGCTTCTTGTATTCCTTTGCAGCATCATCAACTTTAGGCTTCATCAGGTTCTGGCCAGCCTTTGTTGTGTTGCCAAGCTTGCTTGTGGATGCAAGTGGTACTTTTCTAATTCTCTCTTCCCTTGATTTTGTGGGTCTAACCTTTTGAATCTTTACCTTATGAAAATTGGCATTTTCAGTCAGTAGGACTGGAGTGTCCTTCTTACTGTCTGTGCCAAGTTTTGGCAGTGTGATGTTAGCAGGTGGGGAGCTACATAAGACTTTGTTGGGACACAAGGACAGCTTGTTGTTTCTGCTATCCGCAGACATGTTCTGTGGGACTATGCCAGGGCGACAAAGTGGACAGATGTACCAAAACCACGGGCACGAGTTATTTCTCATAAACTCGTAGTATGACTTCGGTACCTCTTTGTCGCAACGGCAGTGCACCCACCGTTTGCAAAAATTGCATTCAAACGCTGAGTCAGCTTTAGAAACTATGATACTACACGCCTGGCATTCGTCTCCCTTACTTGATGACGCCTTCGAGGTCTTATGACGTCTTGAGCGTTTCCTTTTAGGTTTGCTGTGTTTCACACACCGGCTTTCAGTTGATGCAGGTGTAGTATCCTGTCCCCCTGGTATTGCCTGTGCCGTTTCAGTACTAGACTGTGGTAATGCAGGCGTAGTATCAGGAAAGACGAGACTTACATGAGTCTTTAGGACCGGTATGCGGGAAGGGGTTGATGTCCCTGGGCTTTCGCCTTCTCTGGCTGAAGCCCTTGTGACTACAGAGTAAGGTGTTTTAGTGCCATTTCTAAGGCTACTTTCGACATCCATATTAACAATCACTAAAACTTATGCTGTATAAGAATAAGAGTGCAACAGTATCTACCCGCAAGAACAAAAATAAGACTGACAAAGTACAAGACAAGGAAAAGAAAAGGTTTTCGACTTTACCTAGTACTTTCTGGATGATCGGCTTCACAGCAATCACGTGGTAGACCAACAAGTCTTGTTTATCTGAACGAGTGAGGAAGATGCTGCTACAAAAGTAGCACCTGAAGCTTTGGCAGTAGTTCGAGACAGCTGGACTTACCACACAGAGATTCAATATGTAAGTAATGGTTGAATTTAATTCACCGGCTAGGAAGATCAGGTTTCCCAAGCGGATAATTCACAAAGTAGGTATTTTCCGGTTAGAGAGGAAAAAGCACGTTGTATTCAAGGATCGCGCGACCTTGAACTCACGATAGCTTCAAACTCCAAGTGATGGATAGAGGGAGAATTTTCATTTTTAACTGCTCTATTCATCTTAGCCTACAGCTCTGCAATGAGGAATTTTGACGAATAGGCTATTACAATCTGAAGATTTCATCCCATATTTTGTCAATATGAACTTCTAAAAATGATCGAACTGAGATAATGCACATTCGTGTCCACGCTTAGAAATTAACTACAGGATGGTTTAACCCTAGTACAACGTATGAAGAGGGGTATGTTATGCAACATCAACATTCCTTTATTTTTTCTATTCTATAGTATGAAGATCAAGAGATGCAGAGCATTTGTTGCATACTTAATATCTTACCATTATAACCTCTTCTTTTTTCTTACAGGGTTTCTGAGAAAGGTGGGAACAAGTGACTGTTGGATTTTCGCTTACCGGAAGCTAGAAACTATTCTTTAAAGTTTGTGATTATACTTACTAACTGTTGGAGAAAAACCCTAGAGGACTACGGCCATTTTCTGGTCGCCAGCTGAAACACATGATTCATGGTGCCTCGATTCACATTTTACATTTACAGTGAGCTTGATTTTGATGCACATCTCCCATATGGCGTGAAGGAAATGATGGCGAATGTAATCCAAATTACCAATATTTTACATTTCCCAGCATCGCGGGTGAAGTATTTAACTACCAGTTTGTGGAAATTAGTGAGGAAGATTTGAAACTCATGGACAATTTGGGCTGGCAAAGTTTCCCGAATTACCAAAGTAACGACATATTGCATACAAGTGCCTGGAATCAATGAGAGCAGATGGAATGGGTGGTGACTCTCTTAGTTGTTAATTGTGAAGTTAATAATATACTCCTTTCACCTAGATGACAATCACTGGCACAATGAGAGCATCTCACTAAAAAATGGGATTATGATATCTTGGTGTTTCCTTGCGTGCAGTTTCTTCCATATCAGGCTGCGTAGAATTTTCCTCCCATTTCCTTTTCTCTTTGAGTTGCCGATTGTATACATGGCCTCAGGCTCTGAACACCGTAGTTTCGGTGATAGTGGTGCTGTTCTTATGAAGTGAAGATAGCAGCGTCATATTCACGCTTCCATCTCGCCTTCAGACAGTTGGGCAGTGCTTAGCGGGGTAGCGATATGGAGTTTAACTGGGACCTTCCGCATGGCTAGGGAGCATTGTACTACTGAAGCACTGATCCCTGATAGCGTTTTTTCACTGTGAGGTCAGACGTATAGGTCGCAGCAGAGTCCATTATCTTAGTGAAGTATTAAACCTACATACAACACAGGCATACAAAGTGATAGGAAAAGGCGGTTTTCGTGAAACCTTATACAGGATAATGAAGAAAAAGATGAATAAATGAGGCTTTACTTATCAGTTCAACCGATCATTCTCGCAAAAAAGACAGTTCAGCACCTGCTCAACATGCATCGAAAATACTACCAACCACGAAACGATTGGGAAAGTAGAAGAAGAACTACAGAAGTTAAGTTTCGAAGCCATGAATTCACAAATATGATTGTGAAAACTACTCTGTGTTTAGTACAAAATCCAATAGATAGTGAAAACGTTGAAAACTGAACGAGCAGCATATGGCTTATTTATTCGTACGAATCACCGGTTTTGTGGTAGGCAACGATGGTGGCTGTGATTCAGCCCTTCTCCATTAGGCAGAAGATCACAGCAGAACGATCAGGAACTTTGTTCTGTAGTAACCTTCTAGTGCTGGTTTGTTGTCAGTAGAGCAGTAAAGAGTCCTCGAAATGTTAGTCTGTCTTCTGATACTCTCGAGCTGCTTACTGTACATAGTATTCTGACTCTCAGAGACTAGTCTTGTGGCGGCAGTACCAGCTCCAGAATATGTGAGTTGATCTTTCGAAGCTGCTGCATTTAAAGATGGCAGTGTTGCACCGTAGTACATCTAGTTAACAGGGTAATGTAGAATTACGTATTACCATTATCTATATTTTACTCGAACTACTAAGGTTTTCTCTTTGGACTGTGAAGTATACCAGTTTATATCAAAGTGATTTAAAAGTCGCGCGCAGCTATTTAGCCTGAAAGCGATTGGCTTTATAGAGGATAAAAGACTGCTAATTTCGACTTTGGCCCTATTTTAGGATCCCTTACTTCTCATCTGGCTGTACAATTTACGTTGGTTTCCTAACTTAGAAACTTCTCAGTAAAATACATTTGAACTCTTAGAATTTTAGGTCCCCCACAATTCGTTCCCTTCTAAAAGTCCGTATTTTGTATTCAGGGAATAAAAAATACATGCTCTTGTATAAGAAAAGTTATCTGGTTCCTGTAAAAACTTGAGCACAAAACCACTGAGCTTTAACAGTTTCAGCATCTATTTTTATTGATGAATATACGTCATGAGAATGCCTCATTCCTTAATCATGTGTAGATTTGAACATGGCTGGCAGTTGTCTAATATCATATGATTACGTGGATGACTAGCGTCGCCTGTGCAAAGCCAAATACAATTTTCAATGTTATTCACGTGACTATATACATTGTCGTCCGCGGTCCCTGATAAGAAGAGTTCACATTCGAGGAAAGCATGTACACAATACTTTCATTTCGTAGGCATATAATGGCAGTTTTTCTATCCTGAAGCACTCACACATACTATTTTTATATAAAGATTAGTACAAGATCTAGCGAACTACCACGAATATCACTACTTCCGTAGATCTTCGCAACGAGGCAGCAGAACCAACATTTTTATTCTCTAGGGGTTGGGGAGAAATGGTTATATCAGACCCATCACGTCGCTGAAGAACCCTGATCAGCACAATCGACTAATCGGAATTTTATGTTGAATATTTAAAATCAAAAAATAGGGCTTCAGTCCGCCTTTGAATAGATGGAGATGATGCAGTGATATAACCTACCTGACATGCTACATCACATAAGAATAGAGACTTCTATTCCATTATCATGGTGTATCAACGCAGGCAGTGCAGTCGCAGCTTTTCGCCGTAAATAAGCATACATATCGACCATGTTAGCGGTAAACATCCTAAGGTTGTCTAGCCAGCTTAAATGAACTTTTTTTGAGCTGACAGATGGAATAGTCGCTGACAAACATTACAATTTTTATACGGATATATCACTTGGAGCATGCACCAAAGGGCTAAGGCTTAACTTTCGATCTACACTGAAACAAAAACTTTTCGTCTGGCACAGTAGGACAAGGGCACTATTTTGAGACAGTAATTTTAATAGTAATAAGGGCTGTTATTGTGTTAACACAGCAAATAACTGTCAGTGCATTTAAATCGGAAAATATTAAACCTTTGTACGTAATCTTCAAGTAAAATGTCACTTGATAGCATATCATGTAGCCCTGCATTACGCCGTTTTAGGCAATATCCAGTCATCTGCATTCTTACATTATATTCTCGTAGACGTGAGCAGCAGTGAAGTGAAAATTAGGCATAACCTCTAAATACACTAGTTCGAATTAGTCAATCTTGCTAGTACGATTAAGTAAATGTTACTTGGTAATAGATCCCAAACCTTAACATGTGAATACGCACCTTCATGGTTCTATGCTAGAACATTTGATCCCCTGATTCAGAAGTACTTCGTTCACACCTTTGTCTTATTGGCGCTCGTTCAAACTGTGTATTTTGGGGATATGCTTTGACATCATTCTACCATCAGTTTAAGAGTAAATTGAAATGTTCTCTAGTTTACGCGCCGATCAGGAATCGAAAATGAACGGTTTAGGCAACAGGAAACGTAGAGGAATTTGTGCATCGTGCTAAGTGGAAATTTAGGCAACCAAGTTACCATTATTGTGAACAACACCCTTCTGAAAGCAAACGCCTACCTCAGTGTACATGCAACCGGGAAGTTTTCAGCAGTTATATGATCAGGAGAATTAGGACGAGCAAACACACAGTTTTTAGTGGAAGCGGTTTCATATGTTTGTGAGGCTATATAGATCTTTATAACCCTCATTTTTGTAGTTGTATCATGATTTTGCTGAGATCGAGTGAAGTACTTTTGAGTAGAAGCAGTTTTTGCTTAATGAGACATTACATACAGGGTGATCCACATGAGGATATAATAACACTGAAACTGCATTCAACTTCTCGGCTTTAACTTATAATATATATTTTTCCTATCTATGTAGGACACACCAGTTGTACAGGCATGGATAAGTATTATTTAAATTACATGAATTTGATTTATAGTGAAATTACATGGTTGCTGTCCTCTCTGATATCAGTTAGTGAGCACATTCTGATAGTTAGTCGTTCAATGGAGCACATAAAGAAATATAGAAATATTGTCTTCGCTTAATGAGACATTACATACAGGGTGATCCACATGAGGATATAATAACACTGAAACTGCATTCAACTTCTCGGCTTACACAGTAGTGCCGTCATCTTGTCGTCATGTGCAACCTTCCAAGCCAAGAAGACCATGATTTAACACTAAGAAACTTGTGAAACTACTAAATAAAGACAATTTGCATCAAAAATACATAAAGCCCCAACAATGCCCTGAGATAACCGTGCAGTCTGAAGATTCGTCCCAAACGAAACACGTTTTATGCAGTAAATGCAATTAGCCAGAGAAAACAGTCAAATACCGGAGAATCAACACAAAAATTCCCAATAAGATTGGACAGAAATTCTGTTCGTAAGAAGCAAACACAACAAATCTCTTTTCAATAGTGAACAGCCGAAGGACAAGCGGTCACTTTGTGGCATGACCTTAGATTCAGTCTAACAATAGTTGCAACAGTAAAACAGAATATTGTGATCAGAAGTTCGGCATCACACAATGGTTAACTGAATCATCAGGGAATAAGAATCAACAGAAAACAAAAAATGTTAAAAATCAGGTCAAAAGCTATGCAGATTTCGGAACAACAACACATAATAACTATAAAATGAAACGGAATGCTTATGGTGACTGCGATTATGATACCATAGTACATCCACTAATGGTTGTTGAGTTGGTCTTCGTTCTTGTTTTCTTTCTCGTGACGAGGATATGGGACGTAAACATTGACGTAAATTGCTGTCTACCAATTTTGGCCAGCAGACGGCTCTCGCCAAAATACAATGGCAGACGTCCCAAAAGCGTAAGTATAGTTAGTTTCTGTAAACGTATAACATGCACATACGAGTGACTTTTATAAGCGTACAGTTATGTTTAATAAAGGAGCGCTACATACCCCGACAAATGTCAATACTCCAGCAATTTTTTCCGGGGGCTGGGAGGGGGTTCAGGTGAATCATTCTGCTACAGTAAGTGTCAAAATTTCAGTCTAGCAGCTGACTAAAACCTTCATATCCTTTCAGAAGTTTTCAGGATTTAGTCGCCCCTTGAGAAGCCAGCATATGTGGCAACCTGATGACTTTTGACTGTTTCTATATCTTCATATATCTTGCCCTCAGTAATGTTGACCATTTTAATTTGTTTTCCTACCTCTGGTCATCTCTCACAGAGTGACCTTCGTGGCAACGACGTAAGTTGGCAGACTGAGCACCGATTAGGTATAAGTGAAATTTGTATCACCTGGAAACTTGGCCTAAGTGTTCATTTAAATGCCTAGTTGTAGGACCCATGGAACAGTTTTGTTATTGTGTTTATCATACAACTTCTTGCACACGTTTCAAAAGGTTTTCGGGGTAAAACAGATTTTGCCTGGTTTTATAACAAGTGAATACTCTTAACAGACTCACTTCATCTGTGGATCGTTATTGAACAAGGGCTGAAGCGCCCTTTGGATCCTGTCGATATCTGTGCTTCTTCCAACCAGTTACTCTTATTTGGGTAAGTAAACTCCTATTAGCCATCCAGATCGAGATGAAATCTTACGAGTAAGTGTGATCAATCTGACTCCAATGACTTACACACATATCCTATTATTTCTTCACGCTCCTTAAAGTATCAAACGTTATGATTCACCAATAAGAACAACGTGAGACCCAAGGTTACTCTTGAAGTTCAACCAGTATGTATCATAAAAACAATAAGACTCAAAAGTAGTTCAAAAACAACATATTCTATCACCTTAATATAATATATATTTTCCTATCAATGTAGGACACACCAGTTGTACAGGCATGGATAAGTATTATTTAAATTACATGAATTTGATTTATAGTGAAATTACATGGTTGCTGTCCTCTCTGATATCAGTTAGTGAGCACATTCTGATAGTTAGTCGTTCAATGGAGCACATAAAGAAATATAGAAATATTGTCTTCGCATTAACAAAAAA